>DWCF01000313.1:0-51065 GCA_018230265.1 Delias oraia
CGGCGTCAAAATCCGACAACATAATCCAAGTTCGGTGTCTATAACAAATAATAAAGAAGGAAATAAGGTATACTTTATATTACGTTACTTCACTTCTGAACGATAGAAAAAAAAATGCTGACTTGGGACATAGATTTCATTTAATTAATATTTTAATTCAGTAAATAGGTAATTTTTCTGTTGATTACGAATCTTATTATAAAAACATATACATGGCGCTTTAAAGAATATATATTCTTTATGTATATATATATATTTTATGTATATATATACATAAAAGTCATAAAATTTAAGTCCCGGGAAAAAATAATACAATCTTGCAGTAACCATTAATCAATTTTCGTTAAAAAAATATGTATTCGAAGCCTAAACAAGCTTAGAACTGTACAAAGAAAAGATGATTTGTCAAAATAAATTAAGCATAAGACAGACGGTGGAGTCACAGCCTCCTCAAATATTTATATCAGAGTTACCCAGCGTAACCAATGATAATATTATACACAGCCTTTGCTTGCATGTACCACTAGATGTGGGGAAAAAATTTTGGCCTAAAACACAAAATTGTGTTTTTGTTATCTAAGGGCTAAGGCTCAATGAGCTGTAGTGCTTTGTTAATAGTCTATAATATTATATAAAGTGTACACAGTATAGCGATAATACTATAAGAATTTTATTAATTTATAATTACATTTTCAAGAATTAAAAAAAACTATACCATAATTACCGCCTTATCTAATTTTCTTAGCAAAAGCTTTTGAATTTGTTTCGATAACATAAGATAAAAAAATTGAGTGCGCTCTAAAGTAATATGAATTGCAAAGAAATGTGTTTTATGTTATCATTTATCTTGAATGTTCTATAGAGCTGTTTGGTTTAATACCAGTTGCTGAATTTCATCATCATATATCGAGGCAACATACAGTATAAGTCGCCCACCACGATGTTTGTCGTTTGTTTTGTGCGTAATTCAATTAGGTATTTCCAAACCAATATGATTTCGGGTCCTTCACGCCACGTACTCACATTCCAACAAGGTTTGAAGGTGTACTTGGTCGGAGGACCGCTTATCCTAAGTGAGCCTTCTTCTCGTTTCCTCTATATTTAAAAAAATGTCCTCGATGTTTCATATAGATGCCACAATCGCAAATAAGAATATAAAATTTGAAGAAAAATCAATACATTTATTTTATAAATTGAAATTTTATAATGAATAATATTCTATTACGAATATATTGTAGTATATGTATGTATGCCTACTATAAATCTTGGTAAACAATTAAAACGTTTCTTTAGTGGATCGCAGTGCATTCAAAGCCAAATCTCATGTGACTGGAGGCTAACAATCCATCATCGTCCAGCTACCGTAATAATGCCCTTTCATAATGCCAAACATACAGAAAAACGACCCGTATTTTATAAATATTATGAAATGTTTATTTTCTTAGATTTTTAAAAGATCTTATAAGCTGCCGTGACGTAATGGAACCGGGTTCAATGCTCGCTTTAAATATAATTTGATTTTTCCAGCCTTTGGAATGGGAATGAAATGGGAATTTGAGACTGGCGTACATCCGTGGGAGAGAGATGGTGAAGAAAGTTGACGCACTAATTGGACCGGGTCGTACACAGATTCCAGGGACTCAAAAAAACCAGTGTTATGAGTGAGTTAGGTTATTTTTATACCGCTTAAGCGATTTGAAAAACCTGCAACATAACCAAAGCTCGAACTGCGGTGAAAATGCGCGTAAATGATGTGGATGACTTACCTTCAGATGAGTCTCCTGTCACATTGCCCACTATATACCTAATAAACACTTAAACACTTGAAGTAAAACCATTTGAGCGGTGGAAAATGCCTATAACATAACCAAATATAACCAAAGCGAGGATTGCCGTATGATTGTTCACAGCTGTCTGTAATCTAACAATAAAATACTAGGACTTATTTTAGCTACATAATCTAGCTGTTCAAATTGTTCACGATTTTAATAAAATATAAATCTACATAGATTAATATTATATAAAATTTTAAAATAATATAATTCGACATAGATTTATGACATTACAACTTCAACGTCAAATATTATATTTCGACCAGAATGTTGCCTGTTCATAAAGCAACATTTTACTATGCTTACTTAGATTTATTTATTCAACACTAGCAATAATGTTTTACCAGTAGGTAATGCGGGATGTTTGGGATAAAATCTTATTCATCTTCCTTTATAAAAACAGATGATCTCATTATCCTTTCAAATAAAAGACATGCAGTACAATTCATAGCTGATGTCAGTGCTAAGTAAATATGCATGTATTAACCTCCCCGAGGAGGGAACAAAATTAAGTGTCCCCATAAGATGGCAATATTGATCACGCACTGCATTTGCATTAATATTCATTAATTGTGTTCTAAATTTAAATTCTAACATACCTTACCCCTACTCTAGGAACATTTTTTATTTTAAATAATTTTATTTGGTTTTTAGATTGAAATATAACAGTGGTGGTGAAATTGACAGTTCTACGCAACACAAAAAAAATATAATAGTTTTGATGAATAAATTATAGAACATTTCTATTTTTTTTAACACTTTTACATCACTGGTGTCAAATGAGCTAGAGGTTGACCTAGTGCACGCGGTCCTCCGTCCATGGACATCCCCAGCCCCTGCAGAGCCTCGGATGCGTTGCCGGCCTTTAAAGAAGGTATACGCTCTTTTCTTGAAGGTCTCCAAGTCATATTGGCTCGGAAATACCCCTGCTGGCAGCTGAATACCTCTCTAAAAGGCTAAAAAAAATTCAAAAACCTTACTCTACCACTAAAAAGACGGTAACACAACAACACCGCTGCTTATATTGCGGTTGTTCAGAGGCGGTGGTGATCTCTTACCATCAAGGAGATCCGCCTACTTCGTTGTCTGGTAGGTAATTAAAAAAATCTAATTGAATTTATTTTTTTAATGAAAACAGAGGGGCAAACAATCAGAATATCATCTAGAAGTTCATGGGCTGAGGCCAGATGACCGTTTATTCTAAAAAGCGGTTCTTTGCCCATGGAAATCCCCAGCCCTTGTTGAGCTGTGAGTGAATTTTTTGACTATTTACAGGCGTTTTTGACTATGAAAATAAGTTAAATATAATATAATCATATATAATCTAACTGAAATATATAACTAAGTGACAGCCTAACTGCTGGTTACCTAGTATCTTCAATACAGGTATTTTCACTAGTAATGTTTATTATATTAAAGGAAAAACTTAAAGATGCAATAAGATACAATATTATTTATTGTATGATATACTGTTTAATTGTTATTTATAATTGTTTATTCATATATAATAAACCCTTTTAGAAAAGTTACGCGTGCAAGTTCTGTCGCGCGTTCTCTTGGGAAATTCAGCCAATCACTGCTTGCTATTTCATTCGTTATTGCCTCATATAGAAAACTTATATTTATATAATAGTTTTTCTATTGTCTCGTGGGCAATGGCGGATCTCTTCTATGGTAAGAAGTCGTCGTTGCCCATGGACAACAGCAGCACAAGCCGCGCCTTGGTTGTGTTGCCGGCCCGCTTGTCCGCTATACCATAAAAAATAGAAATAAACACCCATTAATACATACTTAAAAACTTGTGCTTAAAATATTAGTAGAAGAAGGTAAATGAAGTCTATCGCTACATAGCAGTTCGGTAATTATTAAGAAAACACTTGTCAATATGTCAAAAATAAGCAGAATCCCGCAGGAGCGGAGGCAAATTCCGATAAACATTGGTAAAAGCTTTTAAAATTACACTCCATTCATTCCGTGTATTCTTTTGTCGCGTTCCCTTGCCGCGGTGCCGATTTTAAAAACCGCCCATCGTCATGAAGAAATATAAAGATTGGAATCCTTGTGAAATTCAAATCCCGCGGGACACGTCACATCGCTTCTGGATTACTGATTGATTATGCATTCCCGTCACGGGCGACACGCCGGGGTGAAAACAATGTGAATCGGCATTTTTGCCTATTGCGCCGCTCTCAAAAACATGGCGATTTGTGTACACAGATATACGTAGAAGTCTACCCAATGATCTTTTTCTATTCTCATGCTATTAGAAACTTTGATGAAAAAAACATGATGATATGAATAAAGAATAATTCAACAAGATTAACGTTACCTACTTTAAATAGGCTGTAAGTACTTCACTTTAAAAAATAAATACTTTATAAAAAATCTTACAGATCTAACACTCCAGCTATTGCTCATCATTTCAGCCGTAAGACGTCCGCTGCTGGACATAGGCCTCCTCCTTGGACTTCCATGAATACCTGTCGGAGGCGACCTGCATCCAGTGTCTTCCGGCGACTTTTATAAGAACGTCTGTCCACCTTGTGTCTTCCCACAAATTCTATTGCCTTAGCATGTACTATAAAACTTACTTAACTTATTGGATATTTACAGTTTATAATTATAATTTGTTAAAAGCAACCATATTTTCATCTTAGACCCAGTTGGGTTCCAAAAAAATCTATTAAATTAGCTTGTAAGTTTTATGTACATGATATTAAATAAATAAAGAATAATTCAATAAATCTATCATTATAATATACTTGAATATAAATTCAATAAGTCTATATATCTCTCTTTTAATTTATATGATTTAAAGTGAATAAAAAATCTAAGGTAATAAAACTACTATGAAAATATATACATTAAAATAAAACCTTACAAAGCAACCCTTCACAAAGTTTGCAAGTACTAGGATTTCTTAATTAAGTTTTTTAATTTGAACAATTTAATCCACAATAGTATGAATTAAATTTATCTAAACCACATGACTTATATTGTATTGAATATATGCAAACCTGGCGAACTAACGTTCCTGTAAACAACATTAAAATATTCCCAAGAGAATAAAAGCTGAAGGTTAATTTTCAAATCAATTCCTCTCATTAAACGAGCGACCCTTCTCATAAAAGCTCTGATGCCCCAAGACAGTGTCCAGACCCCGATGTTGACCGCTGATATCCCTAAAATGCCCTGCAACTGTCCTGATAAATGCCAACTGTTTTGAACACCCTATTAATATTCCCTTTTAAACCAAATCTGAAGTGGCTTATTTGATTTCAACATTTAATTTGTTTACCCGATATTTTAATTGGAACAATTATACAATATAATGTTATATTTTGTACTTACTGATTTTAATTTTTTTATGATATAGCGGTCAACAGAGCAGGTCTCCTATATGGTAAGAGAACACCGTCACCCATGAACACAATGCCACAATCCACGCATTGATTGTATTGCTGACTTTTTACGCCACTTAAGTGTCATTTTAAGAGCCTCCGATACCATCGATCACTCTGCGAAACACAGTACAAGTACCGTTTCACGCTGAATATTCTGTTAGCCCGTGAAATCACAATGTTTCTGCCGACGGAAATATAAGTATTGGTGTGACGGGCTATAACTCTGCAACTCGACGTCTAAGCACCTATTTTTCATAGCGTATAAAACCGGCAACATACCCAAAGCGTGGATTGTGGCACGGTTGTCCAAGAGCGGCGGTGTTCTCTTACCATATTGGGGACCCACCTGCTCCATTATTCGCTGTACTATAAACAATCTATATCTAAATCAACAGATATAGCGACATGACTTGTCTTCGTGTGTAACGACGCCATATTGTAGATCAATAAAGATAGATATCGTTAAACAGACAGCCAATTAAAAACCAAATTTAAAGCGACAACTGTTTGTCTTGTCAGCAATATTTTTAATTGAGACAGACCCTGTGTGTTGGTAAACAATAGTTCTATACGTCCGTTATAGCTTGAACCTTCCTGGGATCTTTGATTTTAAAGTTTTATTCATTGGAATCATTTCTATGGGTCACGGTATAGTGGTAGCGGGTGCGTGTTTACCTAAACAGAGCAAATAATTATGAATGTTCAGTGGTTTTGTCAATACAATACGTCCGGCCGAATGAGGGATCCAATTGTTTGATTTTCATTTATTTCGGCGCCTATATTGTACAATAAGATTTTATGAACGAGATATCAGTACCTATGTAATAATTAATAATTCTTTATAATCTTTTTGAGAAGTAATTTACATTTATGTTACGTGATCTTGGGTTCAATAGCAATCAATGTTGTTATCTTTAGACAAATCTGATTAATATAATATGTATGCTACACAGATAACAGGATATAAGTATTACATATAAAGTTACATACATAGTTTTTATCCAACGAAGGCTAGATTAAACAATAATACATCGTCTCTTATAAAAACATTAAGACGTAATCTAGAGACCGAATACTATATTGTAGCAAAGACAATAAACATTAAACAATAATATAAATTGAAGTCTCTTTTAAAAGCATCATGGGAGAGCCATGCTGAAGCATAGCATATGCTAATTGAGCCAACTCGTCCGAATTGATACCATGCGCTCACAGAATACTAAGCAGGGAATGGTAGTTATACTTGAAACAGTACCATGTTCTACCTCTACCATGTTTCTATAATTGCGTGAGGATATCGGAGGCTCATTAAAATAACGCTTAAGCGGCGCAAAAAGCCGGCAACACAACCAATGCGCGGACTGTGGCGCGGTTTTTCATAGGTGACGGTGTTCTCTTACCATATAGGAGACCCACCTGCTGCATTGTCAACTAAATCATAAAAAAATAAAACGTAACATAGAGAACGATAAATTATTGAAGAAACCAATCGGAAACCATATTATTGGGATAAATTTTTAAGAAGCAATTTCTTACCCGTTCTTTGCGAAGTCATTCCCTTATTAGAGGCAATGTTTATTTTGTCCGGGTCCAACTCGCCCGGGATATTCTCGGGTCATTATACGGCTCGGAGCATGTGATCCGTGAAATTATTTTGTACTTTACACAATTCGGCGCTGTGCGTATGCGCCCTTCAACTTAGGGGATCGTTAGCGTAGGGTGGATATTTTAATTTATATTTTTATCATCATGGTAAATTGAAAATCACGGATTTTTATAAGTTTTAACTAATTTCCATCTATTTTATACAAAATCTTTATATTTAATATGTTTTTTTTAATTGATTAAACAGTATTTATGACGAATTTTAACTATATAATGCATTTTCGCTTGTTTATTATATAATCTATATAATACATTGATTACTAAAGATAAACTTCAGACAGTAGAAATAAAAACGATCAGTGCATAATAAAAACATAATTTTATTACAAGAAAGCTAAGTAGAAGTAGAGAGCTATTATGCAGATTTTTTTATTATCATAGTAAAACAAACTTTTTGTTAACAATATATGTAAAAAGCTTAACGACAAAACCATGTCCATATTAGTACCTCAAATCACGCACCAACTATCTCGATTTCTATAAAATGAACTCGTAATGCAATACATCTGTTACAATGGTATTTGACACCATGATGCATTGTATACTCTCTCCTACAATGCGATTTCAATTTATAATTGTGCGTAATGTTTGTAAAAACACAACCCGTTGCCAATGCACCACCTGACAGCGAATTAGGACAACGGAGTTAATATACCGAGTAATTTTAACTTCAAAATTATAATTAATGTATATAGGGGCCTCAATATCTCGAATAGTTGATATCTGAATATAATTTTTTATGATTTTTGTATATTATAGATTTTATGATTGTTTTTCGCTGAGTGAGTGAGGATATCAAAGCCGCTTGAAATGTTAACATCAAGAAGGTGTAAAACTCCGGTAATAAAACTACGAGCGGAAGTGGCGTGGTAGTCCAAGGGCGGCGGTGTCCTTTTACCATTTATGAGACCTACCTGTTCCCTCGTCCGCTATACTATTTTTTTTTTTAAATATTTACTTAAGTCGTCATTTTCAATTATCAAAGACGTAAAAAGTATCCACCTAAGCTGAAAATTAAAAGCTAACGAAATAGGATTGATAAATAAGGATACACGTTGAGAGATTTTACGGGAATTCAGTTGAGCGTGTTAGAAAGAATTTCAATTTATCCACGCTCGCACGGCTTCACCTGTCGTGGCTCGTTACAGATGGAGGATATTAATGATTCTCACCACCTTTCGCCTCACTCACTCGCTTATAAACAGGATTTCACATTGCGACTGGCTTATTTGGCTGAACAGAAATATTGGAGGAAATACGACAAGCTTAAATGTCTATCACGCGCGGGTTTTAAAACGAATGCTATTACGAATGCGAATTAAATTATTTTCTGTACGAAGGAATAAACAACTTCCTGAACGATAAGGATTATGGTGTAATTATTAATGAAAGTGTAACACTGCTTATTTTTAAGAAAATATGTGTTGCTGTCAGTTTTTTTCGCCATTTCTTCTTTCAGCGCAAACACACTGTGAAATGATTTTAGAATCCAAATTTGACGTTCAAAAAGGGACACTTCGTATCTTATTTTTAATTGAATATTCTTACTTAAACACGAAAAACACATCACGGAATACTTCGTTGGTTATATACCTACCAATGTAGCAAAGAAGCAAAAGACGCTATTCTTTTAGTGTTGTATTTTAACAGAGTATCATTTCCATTTTGCTACATCATGACCGATAGTTTTAATATAATTCCAGTAGTTTTATTTCTTGTAATCGACTTCATTGCTTTGCCCAGGAAAGGGATTATATACTTTGATACACTGTATAAATAAAATAAACATTTGAGTAGACGCTCTTCCGGAAGTGAACCTTTTGTAGCACTCTGACTATTATTATGAATACGAATTATTATTATGAATCTACTACTACTCGCTAGATATTTGCTTATAAAGAATCGTATTCATTTATAATGCATTACAATTGATAAATAGTATAAATAATGTAAGAAAGGTTATTATAAATAATCCGATTATTTGTCCAAAAAAAACCCAAGAGATAAGTCACAAGTAATTTTATAAAAAACAAATGTAAATGTTAAAGGTACTTAGGCTGCCACTTTGTGTCGGTAATTATATTTTTTCCTTAGTTCATATAGTATAATAATTAAATATTTAAAAATTGACTATCAAACATGGTTGATATGATACAGAAAATAATTAATTCCTATCATCATCAAATTCAAAAGCCTTTATTCGAATAGGCCCAATAAAGGGCACTTTTGCTAGTCAATTCATAATGGTAAAGCTACCATTGGTTCGGAAGATATATCTTTAGGAGAAGAACCAAAAAGAATCTCATAGGGTTTAAATTTTTATCGCCAAATTTACAATAGCTGGTTTATTTATGTTTGCTACTATGTGTTTCAAAGGTGCTTCTGTAGAAGTTTCCATGTTTCTTTTATTTCTATGAATTGGTTTATGGTTATATATAGCTTTCTTAATTAAAGTATTATTTACAAGATACATCTTCGTTACTCATCTATTTTACGGTCACATTGAATTTCGTGCTGCAACTGGCATTAAATTTGTTTACCAGCAGTCCACTTATCCCAGATGAACTGTTCAACTGGTTTCCGTTTTATATAAAAAAACAAAAAATAAACGCTAAATTTATTATAAACCTCTACACAAATGTAAACCTCGAAACTGTAACATATTGCAAATAATTTCTATTGAATGAATAGTATCAAAAATCTATAACCCTACCGACATTAACGTCTTTATTTCACTGCACATTAAACGCCAATGAACACAAAGGCAGTTGAATGAGATTTATTGCTTGTCACATCTTCACACTTGTTATTACAGCGGTTGGATTGTCGATAATTGTTTTAACACATGCCAGGAAAGGGGTGAATGGAAAATATGATTATGATATAATTGATTTCTTATAAAAGAACTATTGGACATCATGTATCAGGATCTGTCTAAAAATAATTTAGCGGTAAATTCCTATTATTGAAGCATTAGGAACGATTCGTTCCTACAACCTATTGTAGCCTGATATGTCTTTGGTCTGAAACAGGACTTACTACTATGAATATTCGTACCAATGATGTAAAATTTCAAAAGAAATTTTTAATCGATAAAGCGCCCAAATCAGAAAAGAATAGCCAATAAATTCATTTAGATTAACATTTTACCAACCATATCTACAAAAAACACATTAAATAATAAACAGTTTTATGTAAGTTATGTATGTATTTTATATATATAATAGTTACAAAATGAATGAAAATTATGTATAATAATATTTTTATAAGCTTTGTATATTGTAATTGAAGTCATTAAGTATCTAATAACGTTATAAAATTTAACAATTATTATAAATTTGCACATAGGTATCCCACGTAGGTATAATTCATAAATTTACTTTTATAAGTTAAAAAAAATTATTGAACACTTGAGCGGCAACGAATACGCTGCCCATCACGGTCTGAGGATGCCTATGGGCGTAGGACCACAAATCCTAGGTAATTCACCTGCTCTTTTACCTTATGCTTTCATAAAAAAAACCTGTCATAACTTATCTTTTTTTAATAGTTTCGTCCTTTCCACAAATACATTTAAAGTAATTTTTTAATCTTGGAGAATTGAGCATTCAATGTAGGTACACTTTGAAAATACAATACGCTTTAGTTGTTCACCTTTAAGTAAAAGCGAAACTTCATTGATATCTCCATAAAACTAAAGTTTGCCAATTTAAACTAAGACGCGGGTGTTGGATTACCTTAAAAGTGCTAAGTCGTGTTGAGACCTTCTATTCCCCAGGACGAGGCACTTATCCGTCAATATCTTTGCATACGTAGGTATACCTACTAGTAGCTTATTGAAATTTGTGGTAAGGTAACTGGAATGGCTATTATTTTTCAATAAGGTGAATTCTTACTTAAAACTCGACTGTTGGTAGGTATGTAGGTCGAAAATTTATTCAAGTCGGTATGTTTTGTTTATTGTATAGTTTATATTAATAGATTCAATGCCTTACTTATGAATAATGTTGCCCAAATGCAAGATCAGGACGAGAATTAGCCAGTCTTAGTCTTGCGCCAATACACCTGTCATTGGTCTTGGTATTGCGCTCCCAGTCTTGGTCCTGGCTTTAAAGCAAGAGTCTAGCAAGTCTTACAATTATTTGTTAGACTATTTCTATTTATTAAAGTTTACTTCAGATCTTAGCAAAATCTGTAAGAATAGGAATATTTTAAGCTTGAATTAGCATAGTCAAACACCAAGAGTCAAGACTGAATTTGGGTAACACTACCTATAAATCCTGTACGAATTTTTATTCACAAACTTAATGTTATAAATTTACCTAAAAATGTTGTTAAGTTATGAGTATTAAAGCTATTTTATATGACTGTATAATCTATATAGTCTATAGTAGATGCCTACGATTTTTATTATAATGTAAGTGTTTATGCACTCGGTATAAAATTCAATTGAATATTTAAAATATTAAACATTAATCACTTTAATTACGTCATTATTTGAAACAATGTCTTAAATATTATGTCAATCTTTAGCGTATATATATTATTGTGAAAACATGTCAAAACACTTTAAATAACATTTAATTTTATAAACGTGTAACTGTTTATTGGAAAAGTAATATAAATAATATAAAATAAATAAATCTGAATTATTTAACTTCTATAATTTATTACTTGTTCAGATAAGTACTTCGTAAAAGCCTTGAGCAAGATAAATATTTATTCTTAAATTATTTTCAATCAGTTCTCTACTTTAATTAAATTCTTTTATCTTATTTCGGCAACTCTGTCTTATATTTACTTTTTCTTACACCATATCTATATCAAATAGATATTTTGTGATACAGATAAAAAAAATAGTGAAATCTTGTATCTATCTACCATCGCCTATGAATTTTACGTTATGTTTGCGATACCTATGACTCGATTCAATCAGCATTACCACTCTCGTGGGACGACTTTATTAACAAACGACCACTAAACCAACAAATTCGTCACCTTCCAACGATATTCGAAATTACCTATAGCCAACATTTTTTTTCATCCAAATCCCTGTAGGCACTGAAAACTCGGTGGGCGTAGACGACACGTCAAACACTCCTATTGGCTGTTTAGAACACGCCCAAGCTAACAACAAAAAGAAACATTTCAATGTATGGAGCGAATCCCTTGATGATACTAAAACAGAGCTTAGAGAATTCCTCTCTCTCTTTCTTAAGGGGTTTGTAATGTTTCAGGACGGTGCGCGCTGAAAATGGTTCGTGTCGGAGTCTCGAGAGAGCGCGCCATCTTGAAGTGACCTTGTGAACTACGACGAGTTCTACAAGATGGCGTACGAGTCAGGTGTGAATACAAATTGCAAAGTTTTACTTGAACTTTCAGTGTAACTTAGTCTTTGTTCTTATTACATTTACGAGAGTAATACAATGGTTTTTTTAGATCACGGACAGTGATATATTACATGGAAACAGGTATTTTATTTCGTATGTAATTAGTTCGTATTTAATCAAATTAAAATTACTTTATTTTTTATTCTGTAGCGGACAAAGGAGCAGATGGATCTCCTTATAATGTAAGACAACACTGCCGCATATGAACAACCGCGCCACAGTCCGCGCTTTGGTTGTGTTGCCGGCTTTTTACGCCGCTTAAGTGGCACATTTAAGGGCCTCCGATATCCGCACTCAAGAATCCTCCCCTTTAGAATCAATATATCATACTTGTATAGTCTTATTTTAGAGGTTCTGTCGGTTTAATAGTCCTACAGCGTTTCATTTCATTCGCACTATTCATTGTATTATGAAAAAAAGTTTTAAATATTTTACAGCAGTAAGCAATTACTAATTGATATAGTAAAAAAATTGTAAATAATGTTAACATAAAATAATAAATAAAACTAAGCAAATACAAAACATTTTTTTATGCCTTAGCGGACACCGGAGCAAGTGGGTCTCCTATATAATATGAGAACCGCCGGCCATGAACAACCGCGCCACAGTCCGCGCATTGGTTGAGTTGCCGGCTTTTTATGCTTTTTACACTTTTAAGGGTCTCCGATATCCTTACTCTACGAAATACTGTATAATTTCACGCTGAGTATTCTTGTGAGCTCGTGGTCGTCACTTCGGACGAGCCAGCCCAACTATTACTGTAGCATTACTCTCTCACGTGAAAAAATGATGTGTATACACAATACGTGTCAAGAGATGTGGACACAATAATATGTTTGTTGTATACTTTATTTTTTTCATTTAACTGTTCTTAAACAAAAACAGTTTTCCATGGATTTTGAACCTTGATACTTTGACACAATTGCTTTCAGATGTGTTAAATATGTAGCAGAGATTGTTATCTCTATAAAAGATATTTAAAATGAATAAAAGTAAAGCGAGCGTATTTGATAGAAAGGACGTCTTTAAAATAATGCCACAATAAATCGATCCTTATAAGAAGCTTACCAATTTTATAAAAGAGGTTTAGCGGAGAATATAGCTATGCTTAGAGCTTATCTGAAGTAGTCATTTTATGTATATACGATGATCTATTGAATATTAAGTCTATTTATATATCTATGTATGTATATTCTATGTATACATAATACTTGACAGCCTAGTAGCTAAGTGGTTTAATAGGTCTACCATGAAGCGAGAGGTATCGGGTTTGAATCCCGGTCCGGACAATTATGAGTTATAATGTATCATTTATTTGGTCTCTGGAAGGGATTTACAGTGGCAGGTCGAGTGTTTTAAACTGTCATGGCCGTGGGAGAACTATGCTGAAGCATAAGAGGATGCACTGATTAGTCCGGCTCGTCCGAAGTGATACTACGGGTTCACAGAATACTCAGCGTGAAATAGTTGTAATTACTTGAAATTTGAAACATTGCTTTGAATTTAATTCGCTAAGTGAGAGAGGATATCGAAGGCCCTTTAAATGCCGCTAAAGTGGCGTAAAAAGGCGGCAACACAACCAATGCGCGGATTATAGCGTTGTGTTCCATGGGTGGCGGTGTTCTAGTAACACATAGGAGAACCACCTGCTCCGTAGTCCGCTATATCTACTATAAAAAAAATATATTGTATATAGATTATAAAACAGGCTTTATCTTAATACCTGGGTCTGAAAAATGAATACATCAATTTCATTATTTTTCTTCATAAAGCCTTATTATTTATTACTTATCACATTATTTTGTTGCAAAAAAAACCCAAAAAAAAATGTTTTTAAAATAGAATAGAAATAGATAAATATACTTATTAAGCCGCCTACATATATTTATTAAGAAAAATAAGCCCTTGCAGAGCGGCGGGTGCATTGCCGGCCTTTTAGGAATATGTACAATTTTTTCTTGAAGGTCCCTAAGTTATATTGGTTTGGAAATACCCCTCTGGATGCTGATTCCACAGAGAGGTGGTACGCGGCACAAAATGCCTTAAAACGCTCATTTGTAGAACGACAAACAATTAGGAAAATAATACAATATTCTTATGTAATATCTTAACAGAGCTTTCATTTAGATTATTTTTTTTAAATTAATAAGAGATTTTAAATTTAGAGCAAGGAAAAATTATTTATTTAGTCAATTAAAAGATTTTACAACTATTGTATGGTAATAGGTATACAGATATGTCTGTATTTTTATGGTATCGTACAGCGGGAAACGGGGCAGGCTTGTCTCCTCTTAACCCATTGCCCGTGGACATCCGCGCTTTGATTATTAGCCTACTTTTTATGCAGTTTTAACGATATATTTTCCAGGGCCTCCGATATCCTAACTCAACCAGCTAAACATAGTATAAGTACCGTTTGTATTCTCTGAGTCCTTGGTATTATTTTGGACGTGCTCAATTGTTATTTCAGTTCTATACAGAATACACATTCGCAAGATTAGTTCTAAGAAAATACTATGACAGGCTGACAAAGTTCCTCTCATTGGTGTTAGAAAAGCGTTCATACATTACGCAGTGAAAATTGCGTTGTAAGTAATGTTATATCGTAATAGGTAATTAGCGAGAATCCCATAATGGGTCAGGATAGGAAATCGGCCACGGGGGCCATATTAGTGGTCGGTGCGTTCAGAGCTATAAAACTCGATGCGATCTTGATAAGGGACTGTGCGAAAACCGCTAACGAATGTATCTCGGTTAACTTGAATTGCTTAATTTATGTGATTTCATGGAAATACTGTTTAATAGGTTCATGCTGATAGCCAAACGGCATTTGTTGGCATATATAAATGTGATCTGAAGACTATTAGCCTCCTTTCGTTGTAAAACTTATCTTTAGCTTGTGTATTCTGTTTTTTTTTTAATTTAATTTAAACCTCTACTTTTTAGTGTATAGTGGAAAATGGTGCAGGTGGGTCTTTTATATGGTAAGATAACGCTGCCCTCGCCCACGGACAACCGCACAACAGTCCGGGCATTGGTTGTTTACTGAATTTTCTTCCATATAAGCTTAAAATAACTGTTATGTAAAAATAAATGCAAATTTTTCTGTTTGTTTACAGGTTTTGATGACGATGGTGATGAACTATGAAGTCAGGGTACCCCTTCGGTTTCCGGGTTAAATTACTCGGTGGTTATAATTTACTCGGTGTTTGGTAGGGATTGACTGTATCTGGCCAAGAGTCTTACTCATGGGAGAGCTCTGTTGAAGCATATGCTGGCGCATAAATTAGGTCGACTCGTCTGAAGTATTAGCACGGGGATACAGATTACCAGTGTTTCGCTGAGTGATTGAAGATAATGGAAGTCCTTGAAATTGTGCCAATTGAGCGGCGTAAAAAGTCATCAACACAATCTAAGCGCGGATTTTGGTGTGGTTGTCTATGTCTGTTATTATAAAGGAGACCCGTTTACTCCGTTGCCTGCAATTTATTAAAAAAAACATTATTTACAGTCTTTCTATCTTTAGAAATTATAAATTAAATGTTAAAGAATTTTTTTTACTTTTATTGCTTTTTTATAAGTTGTAAACTATTATAACTGTTACTAAAGTTATATCGTCTTAGCTATAAATTTATCTTCTTTAAGTGTTCTGTTTTGTTTATGCAGCAACAAATTAATAGTGATAATTATTTAATACACCTTAATTAACGTTTATAATTATAATAATAAATAATAATAATATGGCCAGACTCTGAATGTATAATATTATAACGCAATACAGAATGCATTTTTACCACCACTTGCTTCAGTCATAAAATAATTTACATATTCCAAATTCGGTGTACTCATAAATTGTAAATTTTTCCCAAACTGTAATGTTGCTTTCAAAAACTTTTGTCTAGTTGGCATCCCATTGAGGAATCAGTTAGGAACATTTCGACTCCGACGTTTTGAATGTAGTTTCATGTTTATGCATATTCAAATTGTTTTTGGTTCTTATGTAAATTTTTATATATGTGTACAACTTTGCTTCCGCCGTGTTGCAATGAATGGCTGTAGCGGTATGTAGTAGTCGAAATCAATAGATCGTAGATGTCATAAAATTAGCTTAGATATTTGTAAACTTACGCTTTTTGGGTAGTGTTGCCCAAATTCAGTCTTGACCAAAACCTCCTAATTTGAACAAGATCAAGACTGACTGTGTAAGACTTGATTAAGAACATGACTAGATGCAAGACTTTTCCGTCTTGCAGCTGTTTTTTTAGCAGTTATTTGTGGAAATTTTCATTAAATCTTTAGACATTTATAAATCTGGATGGTCTTTACTCTGGCTATTCTGATAGATTTTCCTAATATCTGAAGTAAACTTAAATAAATAGCAATAGTCTAATAGGTAATTGCAGAACTTGCAAGAGTCTTGCATGCTTAATAATGTTCTTGCTCAAGACTCTTGCTGCAAGACCAAGACTGGCTAAATATTGCATTTGGCCAACGCTATTTATACATACACTACTGCTGGACATAGGACTCCCCCTTGGACCTACATGCATACCTGTCGGAGGCGACCTGCAACCAGCGTCGTCCGGCGACCTTTATAAGGCCGTCTACCCACCTTGTGGGTGGACGTCGCACGCTGCGCTTGCCGGACCGTGGTCGCCACTCTAACTTTTTTCGGCCCATCTGCCATCTGCTCTACGTACGATGTGGCCTGCCCATTCCCACTTTAGCTTGCTAATTCGGTGGGAAATGTCGATGACTAGTTCATCAAGATTATTTAAACATTCCATTTTTACGAACATCACAGTTTTAATTTTTATTCACGCATAAAAGTTTCTTTATTATCTCGCAGTCTGAGCTAAAATTAGCTACGAATAGCGATAAGAAAGCGAAACGTTTCTTATCTATATACGTACATTACTAAATCCGCGGTAGAAACGGCAACCGACAAAGATCTGAAGCTGAAAACTTTTAATACTTTAACTCGACACTCACTCAAATTCGTTTAGCGCTCGTTGACACGGCTCAATGTGATATCGCTTTAAAACTTAAGCGTAACTTTGTTGTTTTGGATCTTAATTTTAATCAATTTAACCGTTTAAATACAATGTCGTCAAATTGCGGTGGGTTTTAATTTTTCTTCCTGCGGCAATGTAAATTGCATTAATACTGAACTATATATATATATATATAACCAATATAACTATAAAAATATAAATATCCGAATTTGTGTACAAATCCTGGTTATTATTTCAATAGACGGTAATCACATAGAGACACACACCTTCGCATTTATAAGATTAGTTAAATGTGAAAAGGCTTTTGAAGCACCTTCGCATACTCTGAAGCCCAGCCCTGGGCTCATGGGACATTGTTATGTGTGGACACATGGAAATGGCATGGACAGAAAAATGTAACAACCGAGGCTGGTTTAAATTGTTTAAGGTATCAGTTTAAATCTTAAAGAGTTAGGAAAATGAACGATGAAACATTGAAAAGGCTGAATTTAATGACAGCATAAATGTAACCTGAAAACTAGTTTAACAAGGTTTTTTAGTAATAAGCTATACAAACTATTCTCACACGTGGGAGCCCCGTGATGAAGCATATGCGGATGCACTAATTAGGCCGGCTCGTCCGAAGATACCACGGGCTCAAAAAATACTCAGCGTGAAATGGTAGTTGTACTTTATACGGTGCTTCTATTATGTTTCGTTGAGTGAGACTTATATCGTCGGATATCGGTGGTCCTTAAAAATGCCGCTTAAGCGGCGCGGTTGACGACGGACGGCGAGGTTCTCTTACCATAAACAAGACCCACTCTTGTAAATAATACACACGATGTTTTAAGTAAGAAAATGACTTCTTATAGCTTTTGTAAGAACAAATAAAACAGTATGAAAATGTATCATTCGGATAAAAGATAAAGTCTTAAGGAGATTACGACGGCCAATTTGTGTCGGTTTATTTCCAATTAAACATTACATACGGATACTCAACAAGTGTCGCTATCAAAACAGCAACTAACCTAGTAAGAGCGACGGAAGTAAATTTGCAATAAAACAAAACGTAAAACCCAAGACTCCGAGTGGGTGGCGGGCGACAATAGGTGTACAGATAACTTTCCTTCCATAGAGTCAATACCGACCCAAGGGAGTTTTACCCTCGAGGTTCCGCCGCTTGGGAAAACTAGACCCTACAATATAGAAAAGGATGGACTTATGGGCGCTCCACTTGTGAAAACGGTGCATCGCTATACTTATGTATTAATAATATATAAAGGAAAAATGCTGAGGACGTGTGCAGAGTGATATGTTGCGACTGTTAGCGAGAAAGGGATGGATGGCGTCAATTTGTCGTGTCGTGATGGGGTTTATTTTGTTTCTGCGTTTACTATATTCTGTGCCGGTTTAAATCGGCGCTCGTCCGTGGATAGATTTCTAGTGTAGTTCGCATTTGTATGCCTTTATTCGTCACAACAAGAACACAGTAAAATTAACCATTAAAAAATTTATAAATATACACTACTATACTATTTTTCAATTATGTATCCTTTAATTCATCATCATCAGCCTATTAAAGTTTACTGCTGGAAATAAGCCTTACCAAAGACGTCCACCTTTTGCCATCTTGAGCGATTTGGATCCAGCGGTGGCCCGCGTCGCTAATGAGATCATCTTTCACTTATTTAACTTTAATAGTCTTAAAAAAACTTTAATTTATTCTTATAATAAAAAATGGCATAAATTTAAATCTTTTTTTTAAATTTAAATATATTTCCATAACAAATGAATTTAACTTCAGTTTGATAGCAATAGATTACAAACAAATAGATTACAAAACAAAAACATTTTCATAACATTGATTCGGCTCAATTTTTTCTAAAAATACAAACATATTTCATTAGGAAATCCCTCAAACGGTAACCTGATTCGGTGTACCGAAATGCGATTAAGGGTGCGTGCACATGAGCGCTAATTTAGTAATGCGTCGGTCACGTGACCTGCGACCGCCACGCGACAGATTGACGGGACGCATCAATTTGTTCACTTAGCTTATTTGATAGTTGTTGAAGAACACGGCATTACGTCTCCTATGTTTTAGCATAATCTTTTTAACCGGCATAACATAGGTTAATAATTGTTCATTTATTTTGAATTCTGACAACCTTTTATGCAACTAAAAGCCTCATGGCTGAGATATGGTTAGCTACCATCACTTCATTTGTGGGGTTTGAGTCCCGGCCTGAATAGAATTGTTTTTTTTATTTTATCTTTAGAAAACAAACCGAGCGGCTGTCAACACTGTTTTATCTGTACGAGAGCCATGCTGAAGCATTTGATAATGCTTTTTTGATTTTGATTTTGACCTGTATCAAGTAGAACCTACTTGTAATGTGTTTTACTCAGTGAATGAGGTTATAGATGTAATAATAATTACTCCAACTTTTACACTTCATCGTTCCTTTTTAATGTGCTTGATGTTGAATTGCTATTATTTGAAAAACATCTTATGTATGTTGTAACTTTCACACAGTAAAGTGATCTTTTGTTGAAATTAGTATAGATCAAATGACATTAAATATTTCTCAAAGTCAACGTCTCAAATTTCAAATTATGTCAGTCAGCGCGGGACCGTCGCGTGTTTATAGGGCGTGCACGTGTTGCGCACGCGACGACAAAACGCCGCGACAAATTCACTTAGATTATTGTACCGTAATCGAGTTACAAAACTATCTTTCCCTTGATTGTGCTAATCTTCCAATTGTATTTAAAAGCACGCAATCAATTTACATGTTGGCAATAAAACATGTCAATTAAATAAAAAATGATTGTTTATTTATACATCAATTTACACTTCCTTCACAGAATGCTCAAGGTGAAACGGTACTTGTACTATGTTTCGCTGAGTGAGTGAGGATATCAGAGGCCTTTATAATGCCGCTTTAATGGCGTAAATAGTCGGCAACACAACCATTGCGCGGACTGTGGTGTGATGGTCCATGGACGGCAGTATTCTCTTACCATATAGGAGACCCACCTGCTCCGTTGTCCACTGTACTATAGAAAAACAATTCAGAAGACCTTACTTGATGGTTCAAGAACATCTTAGAAAACCGTGCCATAATCCACGTTGTTGTTTTGTTGGTTTTGTTGCCAGCTTTTTATGAAGCGGCATAGTCACTCACTCATTGAAACACAGTAGGTACAACTTCAAGTAAGTACTTTTTCATGTTGGTATTATGTGTCTGTGGCACCTCTCCGGACGAACCCGTCTAATAAATGCCCCATCATATGCCTCACCATGATTTTCCATGACCTCTCATCAATTAATAAATAATTTCTTTTTTATACTTTTACAATTATCACTTATAAAACATACTTATTTGGTAAGCTTCCTATTACTGAATAAAATAAGCCACTGAAACACATAAATTCATTATACCTTCAATTTGTTCATATCATATTGAATCTATATAAACAAGAAGAGATGCAATTACGGTGATTTGAATGGTAAATTATATAAAAAGTTCAACAAAACCGTACTATAATTATAAATTAAAATATCTAAATTTCCTTTTAAGCAAGATAATTCTTCTATTTTATGAAGAAATGTAGTTTCTAAATATGTAAATAATATTTATAAACTTAGGTATAGAGTACCTATAAACAAGTCATAAAACGTTTTTTAAGACATTTTATGCCACACATCTTCTCTCTGTGGAATTAAATGCCTGCAGAAGTATTTCCAAATTAATACGACTTCAAAAAAAGCATAGGTAGTTCCGTAAAAGGACGACAACGAACCGCCGCCCAGCAGAGGCTTGGGATCAATGGGCGGAGGATCTATGAAATCCTAGATGAGCCTCCTGCTTGTTGGCCTGTTATTTACATCAAAACATAATCCTAAAGTGGCGGTACGTAGTATGGAATGAATATTTTCATAATTAGTTTACATTTATATGGACATTCTATTCCTGAGTAATACAATCTCCATTCTTTAGTGTCACAATTAAGAGCAACGATAAACCCATGCATTATCTAGTCAAGAATAACAATAGAAATTATTCCCTTCAGGACAAAAATTGTTAGTATAATATTACAAGGGGGTGCCAATGGTAGCATGTGTGAAATCACAATGCTTTAAACTATCATGTTTTGTTCGTAAAGTATGATGGATGGATGCATCCAGTGTATGATTACCCTTATGAAGAACAAAGATATTTTTTATGACAAATCTTGACAGTATATAAAAGAAGTGTCCGCGAACGCTATTACGCTAAAATAATTATGAACCATTGAAAAAAGGAAATATAAATGTCAATAAACCTAATTTACCTCGGATTAAACGAGTATTATAATTTCAGTCAAAATATTCTTATTATGGTATAGCGAACAACGGAGTAGAATAGAAAAGTAGAACGGAAAAGACAACTTCGCCACAGTTCACGCATTGATTATGTTGCCGGCTTTTTACGCCAATTAAGCGGTATTTTTAAGGGCCTCCGATATCCTCATACACTCAGCGAAACACAGTAGAAGCACTGTTTTAAGTACATCTACCATTTCACGTTGAGTATTCTGTGAACCCGTGGTATTACATCGGATGAGCAGTCCCAATTAGTGCGTCGACATATTCTTTAGTATGGCTCTCCCACGGATAATTTATAATATTTAAAAATTTCATAATATGTAGATCAAAAATAAGTTAAAAATGAAAAGTATTTAATTGCATTAAGCTTTTACTAATTGCCTATTAAAATCGTAGTCTTTATTACTAGTATATTTTATAGTAGAATAAGGATAAAACATCAGGTATTTTGATTTAATTAATTCTTCCTATTTAACTATATTGTTAACATTTCATTTTCACTTTACTTTAGCCTTATAAAAATGAAAATATAGCATTTATGAAAACAATTCTTCAGATGAATAAAACAATAAAATAAAAGGCGAAAACTGTATAATAGTCAATTTAATATAGAATTCTTCATGAACGATTATAATATACAAGACTTATACGTTATGTATTAAATATTACTACATTTACGTCTTTGTGAGATTTCCACAAATATTATGTATCGTTCGTTCGGTAAACGGAGTCATTTTATTTCGTATACATTCCGTAGCATCTCTAAGGGAATAATTTATTTTCATTTTGTTGTATATTGATAAGACATCCCCATAGAAACGAGTCTCTACAATACAGGATATGTTCTGTTTCAGGATATGATTCATCTTCCTATTATATATACAATTACAACTTACAATACAACGATTCCTATCGAACGGAATATACAAAGTGTATTCACCGCTTATTATAAATATATCACAGCTTTTATAAAACAAACGTGAAGGTTCTATATGAAGAGGGAAAATAAGGAAATAACATAAAGGCTGTCTGTACCTAATGCCTTAAATTAGGAGACCTCTGACAAATATCAAAACGTCTCAATTTATAAAATCAATAGTATTTTTCACTATTATTTACTATTACTTAGTCATAAAAACAGAAAACTACCGGTTTTTAAACATCGGTCAGGAAATATGAATCTTCTAATTTAAGTGTGCCTAGCTAAATAATAATCAATTTAAATTATATTCACAATAATGAACTGATTAAATGTTATCCTATTATGCCTAAAATATTTACAAAGTATTATATATGTATTTACAAATTCAATATATATTGAGCAATACTTCTACGGATGAATGAAATAATATACATCTATCTAGGTATTCATAAATATTGATCAAACTAAATTTTAATGAATTTCTTTTCATTTAAAATAAGTTTAGTTACTTAATCTCTATTTGTACACGAGAAAATATTTTTAATCCATATTAAATTGATTAATTATATCTGTGGATATGAACTGTTATTTAAAAAAAAATTAAGGTTTTATCCTATTAGAAACTATTTTAATTGTTTTACCTGTAACATGGTGAAAATTCTACTCGAGTTCACATCACATTTCACTGATAACTACGATCACTTACTTTTCTTTTATTGTGCACATTTTTGAAGAGTTTAAAACCAACAAAAAACCACAAAATATACAGTTTCTAGAAAATAATAAAAAATCTGACATACTTCTTGTTCTGATTGCGCCAAAACTGACATTTCCATCTTTTTTTATATATATATAATTAATAGGGCTTGGCTACAAGGACTTTAACCAAGTTCTATCATGCCACGTCAATACTGCCAATGTAAAGTTTGTAATATTAATATTATCTGTGTGCTGATTGTACTTACAAGTGTATGTTCTAATGTATATGATCTATGGTGGCGAATGTATGTCGATTGCAATTAAAAGCTGACTAACGCAACTAAATAATTTTGCTCGGTTAGTTAGATCCTATTAAAGAAATAAAGTAAATCTATTGATCCTATTCGATTTTAATAGTAGTATTAAATTGCTTAAATGATTTGTGATTAAAACATACATTATTTAATAATATTTCATATATAAATGTAACTTTAAAAAAAGAGTCCGTGTAACGTTCACACGCAATTGAAGTAAAACTTCTTTGGCATCGTACGAGATGGCAATTAAGTTAAATATCAATATATTATATAACAATTTTTAAAAAACATTTATGGATATTGTAACACTAGTAATACATACATTAATTAACTTCGGATACTAATATTTTAATAAAATTACTATCATACAGATATGATTAGTGTTGCCCAAATGTAAGACTTAAGCCAGTCTTGGTCTTGCGCCAATACACCTGGTATTGGTCTTGGTCTAGCAGCAAGAGTCTTGCAAGTCTTGCAGTTACTTATTAGACTATTGCTTACTTACTTCAGATCTTAGAAAAACCTATCGGAATAGGAACATTTTGAGCTTGAAATAACATAGACATAGTAAAGACCTATCGGAATAGGAAAATTTTGAGCTTGAAATAACATAGACATTGTAAAGACCAACCAGATTGATTAAATATGCTTAAAGATTTAATGAGAAATTTCAGAAATCACTGCCAAAAAATAGCTGCAAGACGCAAAAGTCTTTAGACTTGTTCTTGCTCAAGTCCTACACGGTCAGTCTTGGTCTTACATTTCGGCGACACTTGATATGATATGATTGGTTTATGATAACTGAAGTGAGAGGCATAAATTGTCTAAATTTCTTGAGAAAACTGCAATAGTCGTACCACATCTTGCAAGTAGTTGATTGAACTGGAGAATTATCTATTGTTAAATTTATTTTTTAATATTTATTCATAATTAATTATATTGAATAATTTTTATTATTATTTAATTTAATATTTTTAACAAAAATTTTTTTTTTCAAAATTATTTGAAACCGAATGGTACAGAAATGTGACGCCATATTGCCGTAACGGACTTTCGTTGCATTGTCGTCCAGTTACCACCTAGTCGCGCCTAAAGAAGTTTTACTTCAGAAATCTGCCATATCTCCTAATTGTGCATCCTTCAGACCGTAACTGTTCTTGAATATACAAAAGTAAATCTAGCTTTGCAATAATTTAAAAACTAAATAACAAATACTTCTGTATAAAATGAGTGTTACTTAGATGCGAGGGGCGCCGTCTGCGCATATTGCTGTGCACTGCATGTCGGGAGCGAGAATGGATTAACGCTGAACGGCGATGACACCAGACCACCCATTCCTGTTGACAATTAACCTTCATCAATTGACAATATACAATGACACTTGAGATCAATAAATTGCATGTCACATTGTCAGGGACATAAAAACCAACAATATTATTGTTATTAAACTATTTCGGTACAAGTATGTATAAATAATAATATTTTACACTTTTAAAATATTACATATAAATATATAAGAAGGCTATTTAGAAGATAAATCATAGAAGTTTAGAAGAACGCAGCTATCTAAGCAAATAGCTTGAAGCAAAAAAGCACATGAGCAAACAAAAAAAAACTCCACTAACATTGCACGGCGAGATGTTGCCAATTTTGATGTTGAAAATTTGAACGCGGCGGACTTTGTCTTACAACAGCGAAAGCGCTTTTCTTCTCTTTAACAGCATCGTTGCATTTCGTATGAGTGTTTGAACAGTCGTCTTTAGACTCGATGTTTCTTTCAATGTAATGCCCATCTTTTGAGTTGAACGTGTTATATTGCTGATGGTCAGAGGATAAGTGCCCATTCATATTTGCCGGATGATACGGCCCCAGTGACACTGGACGAAACAAAATGTAGGTTAACGGAATGCAAACAAAAATAAGCAAAGCGTGCGCATATATATATACCTATAATGGAATTGTAAATTAAGATTTCCATTTCACCTATAAAAAATATTATAATAATATTATTATCAATAAAAACATAATTCTTGAACACCTACATCAAAATAATATGTAGGTAAAATAAGTTACATATGTTTAAAAAAATTAGAGGCAAATGTATTATTTTTTGTCTTTTTTGTAATGCTATAATCAAAATTCGTTGATATATTAATTAAAATAGCTTACTTTTTTTTAAATTCGATTAAAAAGACAATAGGAGATATAATAGACTTCTATATATTTATAAAAGCTCTCTGATTACAACTGCCTTACAATCGTTTCGGAAACGCTTTAAAATCGACTTACGTGATGTAGTGTTAAAAATGGAGGTCGGTGCTGGATAGTGCTGCGGGTGGGGATACGATGCGTGTGGCGTGGACGCAGCCGAGCAGTACCTCGGTGAGACTGACCCGCCCCCACTACGCGCGTACTCTTCTAAAATAAAAAGCCTAAACATCAACAAGATTCTTAATAAGAATGCACGTATAGCGAGGGTCTTCCGTAGTTGGTGGATCAATGGGTAGAAAACCACTTTGGTCACCAAATACCTCTGTTGTGTAAGGTCTTTCGGACTTTAATAAAATAAGTAAATTTTAACCCGTGGAAGAGTCATGCTGAAAAATTGACGCACTAATTGGACCGGCTCGTTCGAAGTGATATCACGGGCTCACAGAATACTCAACGTCAAACGGTACTTGTACTGTGTTTCGCAGAGTGAGTGAGGATATCGGAGGCCTTAAAAATGCCGCATCAGTGGCGTAAAAAGCCGGCAACACAACCAATGGTCGGAATGCGGCGCGGTTGTCCATGAGCGGCGATGTTCTCTTACCATCTAGGAGACCCACCTGCTCCGCTGTCTGCTATACTATAAAAAATAATAAGGAACGAAAATTACCGCGTAAGTCAAGCTTTGAAATCGTTTAAACACACCGCGTCTGCGCATATATATAAACCAATACTTAGAAAACAAAGATACATTGAAACTTCTGCGCAAGCACTGGTACCTATTAAACTAGCAAACATAAATAAACCAACTATTGTAAATTTGGCGATAAAATAATTAAACACTTTGAGTTTCTTGTTGGTTCTTCTCGTAAGGATATAACTTCTGAACCAATGGTAGCCTTACATGTGAATATTTTTTTTTGAGTACGGTTTTTAAGAATTATATTATAAAAAGCTACACATGAAATATTATTGTACAATTTAAACAGATGTTTTAATTTTTAATTTTAATTTTTTTTTGTATTTTATATTTAATCCATTAAATAATTAATATATCTTATAAAATAAAATATCACAACTGAACACTTCCTTTAATTCATAAATTATGTATGTAAATAGTTTTTTGTTGGTTTAAAGCTAAGATACCTACCGTCAGTCCACTGCGATGCAGCTGTATCCTGTACACTAACAGCCAGCTGTCCCGTATATGAGTTGAAAGGCATACTCGCAGGAGGTGATCTTGGGGCGCCCAGACCGAGTTGGTTATTCCTAGGCATTGAGTACAAAGCCTCCGCTAAATCAGCGGCTCGCTTTAGTATTATTTCCTGAAAACATGTACTTTATAGGTCTAATCATTTAAATTAATTGCGTCATTTGATATATAGGTAAATTTATTAACTTTACATATTACGGGTAGGTGTCTAATTCAATAAAACATTTGTAACAGTTAATTAAAGCACGAGATAAAAGGTATAAAAGACATTTTTACTATCACACAATAATCATGATTATTTGCAGAAAACGAAGATTAGTGGCACTTAAAATAGTTGTTAGAAATAGAATTTATATACATACTACAAGGGATTACGTTATTTTAACTAATGCCCCTTAAATGGTAAGAAATAATCATATCCTTAAGTTCTCTTCCAATATCCTTAAATTCTATACAGTATTAAAAGACCTTATTTACGTTATAATATAAATAAAGAAAATATCTATCAAGTAAATGCATTTTATAAGCAAATTAATTATGCTGATACTAATTGCAAATAGTACGTCATATAAAAGATATTTTTTCCATTTAATAGACCTGTTACTGAGTATCATATAAAAATTACCTTCGGTAGTTTCTCCGGATCGCCGGGGTGTCTCGGAATAAGTTTCTGAAGCCTCTGAAAGCCGTAATCTATCGTAGGCTCGTTGAGTGCTGCTATGCGAGAGAGAAAAACAGAATCAATCATTAGGCGATCCACTAATAAATGAAATCCTAATTGATGGATCACATTATAAGAAATCCGACATAAACTTTATATGTTTATTCTCAGCTTATTTTGTTACAAACATTTTATTAATGGCATTGAATATAACATTTTCCACACATTACTTTCTATTAAAAAAGCACTATAAATTAGACTAAAACACAAGTGATTGAAATTAGATATTTAAAAAAAACCTTGTATAGCTTATCAGCTTTGTTTAGAACTAGTAAAAGAAACATTATAATAATTTAACAAACGAAAATTAAAAGAGAAAATATAGCTGAATTGTTAGAAATTTTAAATAAACTAAGTTTTGCAAGAGAGAATAATACGTTTTAAAAAATCCAAACTGACGAAGTCATTTTTGAGTTTTACTAAACCTACACTAAAACTACGCTTGCAAAAGTGTACCCATGAGAGAGCCATGTATAGCATATGCTAACGCACTAATTGGTTCGTCCGAAGTGTTATCACCGGCTTACAGAATACTCAGCATGAAATACTAGTTGTACCTGAAACGATACTTCTACTGTGTTTCGGTGAGTGAGTGAGGATATCGGAGGACCTTAAAAAATGCTGCTTAAGCGGCGTAAAAAGCCGGTAACACAACTAATGCGCCGACTATAGCGCGATTTTCCATGGGCGTTGATATTCTCTTGTCATATAGGAGACACACCTTCTCCGTTTTTGGCATGTCTCATTGAATCTTAAGTCATTTATAAATCTGGTTGGTCTTTACTATGGCTATGCTCAAACTCAAAATATTCCTACTATCCTATTATCTAAGCTCTGAAGTAAACTTTAATAAATAGCAATTATAGTCTTATAGATAATTGCAACACTTTTGCTGCAAGACTAAAACCAAGACTCCGTACGAACTAGAACTTGCCACAGTTAATGTTTAGACATATTCTGTTAAGAACATTAATTCGAAAGATACCCTATTTGGCTGACATTGAACACACATATTTAATAAAAAGGTTTGAATTTCTAACATCGATATATCATGAACCGGAACACTCACAAACATAGACGAATCTTCCAGGTGCGCCCTTGCAGAACTGTTTACTCTTATATGATAGCGTCACTTCTACAACGCCAGGAATATGCCTGGGTGGAGTTTGTACTCGTATCGCGTGTGATGTTATTAACTAAACAAAAAAAATTTAACTATAATAATATTCAGAACTTGATATAATAATAATATTCAGAATTGGATGGAAAATAATTTTAATGAGGTATTTTTTTTGTTAAAAAAAAATGAATTAATTCCAAGTCCTGATATTATAAAGAGTGCTTGTGACGCTAAATGGGTTAATTTTTGGATTTACAAAACCTACCTATTTTCAAAAGCTACGTTCAGCTACGTTATATATATTTTTTTGTGGTATTCAGACTTGCAAAGTACATCGAACATGAAACAGTCGAATTAAACGTTCGTTGATTAATAAATATTTAAATTATTTTGTCACTCTCTTACAAACGTGAATATACTATTGCAAAAATGAGACAGGATATTATATATATATTACATTAGATTTAGACTTTAAAATGTCAAGTTTTTAATATTCTATAAACAGAAATTCAACAGTTTTTTATAATAACTGTCTCATTCTCAACAAATTAGAGTATCAATTATCCAAAGCATGTATTTTTTACTGAACTCATTCGAATACTGAATCTCATTCAAATCTTTGACGCATCAAATGTTCATCAATATTCATTTGAACGTAAGAAACCATATAAATATATTAATAAATATTAAAGATTTAGTTTAAATACCTCACTCCACACAAGCATAGTGCCAAAGACGACTTGAAGGCCGTCGAAAAAATTGTCCCCCACAATAATAACGGTCGAACCCCCTGATGTCCAACCTTCACTTGGAGATATTGCCTTGATGCATGGCGTTGCCACGGGCAACGGTGGATATAATCCCGCTAGAATTCATAACCTCTTTAATTTGGAGACTTATTTACTACTGTATATTAAATTTGTGCAAAAAAATAAACAAAATTCAAGAATTTAGAATAAGTTTTTATTGGTACACCCACAGATTTGTATTATACGTTGCTTTATTTGAAATATTTCGGATATTAGATGGAAAAACAGAAAAACGGTTTTATTTATAAACATTGATAAAAACATATATTTTCTTAGTCTATAAATGTGCAATCACATATAGAATTCAGCGATAGAAAGACAAAATTCAGAACGTTTAAAATAAAGCATTCTTTGTTAGTTCGAGGGGTTTACTAAACTATATGTAACATAGTATTATATATATGTATTATAAATTAAACTAATATAAGACTTCGCCACAAAAATTTTGTAAATACTTTTGAAACAAAAAACTTTTTATTTTTTATATATTTTTAGCCTATTAGGTAAACCAATACAATAATATTATTAAAAAATACCGTGTCACCACTTTAAAAGTTTATTAAAACCTCTACGATTAAAACTCTTCGTTCTACGAATGTTTCTCTCGCATCTAATGCTCCAAAAAAAGTACAATCGAAGCTGTAAAAGATACTCGTACAATAATTTTGTTTTCCTAATGTGAATTTTAATATAACTATATAGAGTCGATAATGAAAATTAAACGGTTGTTAGGTCCTTATTACGTAGAGTTTGTAGTGAGGGGGACATGGGTCGTAAGACAGAGCCTCCTTGTCCTGAAATCTTACAAACAAAACGCGGTAATAAAGGCAAGAGAAAGTGAATTTAAGGGGACGAAAGGAGATTACACCGGCGGCGGTTCTTTTTATTAATTTGTGTAGGTAATGAAAGATTTTTCTGGGGATACGGAAAGTTTAATTTTTAATATTCAATAAGCTGGCTTTGGCTTTTTATTAATTACCTTATATTGACAATTTTTCCAGCTAACGATGTATATTTAAATATAAACGTTTAATTTAATGAACAAAAAAGCCGTAGGCAGTTAAATCCCGGGTTCATATCCGCGGGAACAAAAATTCAAATTCGTAAGTATTGACAGCTTCTTAATAAAAAACTGAGTAAACCTAAATCTCTAAATGTTTGTACTCTATTGTTGTTAACAAAATCTGCCACCGTTAAGCATATTTTTATATTTCAGACATTAGCGTATTTTGAAGGTTGTGCATTTAAAATTTTCATTTATATCCTTAAAGTCATATATCTCATTATATTTTCATTTATTTTGACTTTCAATCAAATGTAGTTGAAAAAACTAATATTGTGAAAGAAAAAAGCTAAATTATTTATATTAAGAACGACTAAAGATCAATTTCCACTTATACCGAATGATTTTTCCGATTCCAAAGAGCGATAATTCCAATTTTCCGCGCGGAACAATTCATGAGGAAATTATCCCTATTCTCTTCATGGCTGCTCCGACGCCTCCCAACACCCTCGGTCAAAGTTGCTTGCGAAATGTCTACACTGATTCTCCGCATACAAATGACATTCTCAAATGTATTACGACTTAACACATTATCTTACGCGTTTTACTGGCTTTATAATATACCAATTTATTGTAGACATTGTTACGTACAAAACCTTTCTTTATTTGATAATTTTCCTAAATAATCTATTTATTATTGCATAAATCAGACAGATCATTAAGAAAATATGTTTTTTTTAAATAAATAAAAATACGTTTATCAGTTACCAGATCGTAAAGTAATTAATAGTTTACAATTTGCTTTTTTTATTTGTCTAATTGTTTTTTATGTAGCTCAATAATTACTATATAAAGTTTTATATTATATCATTAAAAACATGGTGAAACCATATACTATATAATTATGAGTGACATTGTTTTTTCTTACGCGCCGTAATCCTCACTGTATTTTAAATATAAAATGTGAAATAAAATAAAATCTAAAAATGTAAACAAATGAAAATAATGAAAAACAAAAGAAAACGTACAAGTGGGCTCGAGCGGTGCGTCTGTACCTTCAGTCGGGTCGAGCCGTTTAGCTCTTCTGCCGTGTTTGCTGTTGTTATGGACAAACATATTGTCCGATATTGCCAAAAGCGGACCGTCTACCATCACTTGAGTTGATATCACCACCTGAGAAGGTTGATTGATTAACACTTAAAATAAGATCACAAATAAATAGATTCCTTATATTATTAATTATGTCGGCTCGTCCGAAATGATACCACGGGTTCACAGAAAACTCAGCATGAAATGGTGTTGTACTTGAAACGGTACATCTACTGTGTTTTGCTGAGTGAGTATATCGGAGGCCCTTAAAAATGCAGATTGAGTTGCGCGGTTGCCCATGAGCGGCGGTATTTTCTTACCATATAGGAGACCCACCTGCTCCGTTAACCGTTAACACAGTAACGCATATATAATATAGCACACAGTGTTTTATTATAATATCAATGCACAGAACGGTAATTCTAACGAAGTTGAAATGAGTACCTATATTTATAAAACTATTTTTAAAGTTGATTCAACAAAGACAATAAAAAAAATATAATTTATTACATTTAATGAAACAGCTAAAGACTAGTTACAAATACTGAATTATTCACATTTATAATTATAACCTCTATAAATTAAATACTAAATTAAACATTTTAATTAAATTCAAATCAAGTAAACGCCATAGTAAACTATCAGCGAGACCACCCGGCATTCGGAAGACTAAATAATTGTGCAAATTGCACTTCCTTGCATGCCTACGCAATCGTTCGACCATTTCCTCAAGTCGAGACATTGGCCCCACCTCCCCGGGGACTCTCCCTTTCTGATGTGTGCATGTGTGCGCGGCGTTCGTATACATGGGGATTATTTTTGTAACTCTATCCCTGTTGTGATCTTGAACTTTGTTGAAGGCTTTTGTTCAACGAACGTAATTATTGACTTTTTAGCCAATTTATTAATCTTCATATCAACTTAGTTTTAAAATAAACTTGTTACTACTGCTATAATATTAATACTTTAACACTGTTTAATATTATAATGTTGTTATACTTTAGGAAATACTCGTGTAACTTGTCCGCAGTGATACCTCTGGGTTATAGGTACCTGAAGAGTGAACATACGAGAGAGAGAGAGAGCATACCAACTAAAATCTACCACTTATGAGGCGTAAAAAGAAACACAACTCATGCCTGGTCTGAAGTTGTTCATTCATGCACAAAGGTGATCCAATCACGCAAAACCATCCGTAACCTTTTTGTTTTGTTTCAATCAATTCAATAAGTACACATCGTTTTAAAATTCTAAATATAACGACAATTTAGAAAGTTAAAAACTTTATTCCACATTGCAACTATTAATAGCTATAATATTACATGTCAGTAATATATTCTTACCCTTGAAACGTTAGGGAACAACCACTGAATAATTCAATGACACACGGAAAGACCAAATATAGACATAGCTACGCGTTAAGGGTATCGAATTATACACTCAATATTAGTTGAAATAAGTTCTATATTTGTATAAAGTTCGCCGAGGACACGTAAGACAAATATGTCTTAGAAACTGTGGAAGCAAATTTGTACTCATAAGTAGACTGAATGCATCTTTACCGCAGCTATTTTAGGGTTGGCGTTAATTACTTTATATGACTGTTAACAACAAAATTATATCTGTATACGATATAAATATAACTATTTAACTCAGTTTGGTAAATTAAATGAAAACTTTTACTAAATATTACAGCCATAATTAAGTATTGGATAGTTTTAGTATGTTAACTGATATTAAAGTTGTGTTGGCAGCCTGAACAGCAAGACATTTTCAGCTCAACTGAGACGTATGTCATAGACTTGGCCATGACTTTAAGCTCTTTAATGAAATATGAATTAGTGATAGCTGTCATAAATAAACGTATTTGAAAATATGTACCGTCTACTTAATCCAATTATCATTATTATATTTTTTTATGGTCTAGCAGACAACGGAGCAGCTGGAACTCCTATATGGTAAGAGATCAACGCCGTCCATGTACAACCGCGCTACAGTACGTGCTATAGTTGTCTTGCTGGCTTGGCTTTTTACGCCGCTTCAGCCGCATAATTTCAAGGGCCACCAATATATTCACTCACTCAGCGAAACACAATACAAGAACCGTTTCACACAAGTATTCTGAGTATATTATTGTATTGATAAATCATCATAAAGTTTTGATTCTTATTTCTTATCCAATATCTTACCTGACCATAGAGACTAACCATGCAATTATTGATGAACTTAACAAAAACATATTTACGAGGGAGTTTAAAAGTAACAATACTTAATTTGATGTTTGAATATTTTAAATTTATACAATATACATTTTATTGTAATTGTTTTAAAGTTTCGTCTCAACTATTATAAAACAATTTAATGAACTTTGAGGCGAAATCACTGAATTTTTAATTTCAGCTAATGAAGAAGAAATATTGCTTCACTTAGGATACTTCACAGATCTGAAGAAATAATCAATAAAATCTCAAAACATTTTTATTTAACAATATCAACTGCATTTTGCATTTAATAATTGAACAAGTTGTATTTCCAAGAACAAATCAGTACATTTTGTAAGTAAATAGATAAACTCGAATAAATAAATTTAATTTCATCCCTCGACTAAATTGGAGCCACTTCAAATATTCAAAAGTCGTGAACGCAACCCTTCCTTCACTTGAGGGTGATACTGATGCCGTGTGGCACAAGAGATTTAATTCATGATGTAAAAAAAATTGAAAAAAACATTGCTAATCTACTGTGATTCGTATAGTGAATATAGTCAAAAGAAGGCATGTTACTTTAACTGATTTAATTCAAATGTACATACAACTTCTTAGCTACAAATGTTAATAAACATTGTAGCTTTAAAAAATGAACGACTAGATATAAAATATTAATTTATGAATTATTAATTAATTTTATATCTGTCACCTTTTTATAACAAAAAAACAATTATTATCGGAAATAGTTATGTTAGTATTCACTATTATAAGGTTTAAGGTTATATTAAATCTTAAATGTTAAGATTAATTCTTTAATAAATAAAAAAGTAACATAACACTCACTATGAAATAGGAAGTCCGCAAAATATAATTTAACCTATATATAATAAAAACTTAATATGTATATAATGAAATTAAGAATTAATTCAAAATATATCAATACATACATTTGAATATAAATTAATTAAAGTATATAACTGGTTGACCGTATCGGGGCTTATGATAAATTCAAAGAAAGAACACAACATACTTTGTTAATAGATATAAGACTGTATATAATTTATATATATTAAAATTTAGATTAATTTGTGAACGCACCCGCGGCGCTGCGAGGGCTGCGGGTGTCCATGGGCGGAGGACCGCACACTTAAAATAGAAAAAAAAAGACTGTAAAGCGTATAACTTGCACCGTAACTTGTACGCGATAGAGATAGACTGGTGGAACACAGTAATTTTTCCTTTTCTCGAGTAAATACTGAGCGATTTCTTTGTTCCAATGGAGTGTGAGACTAAATAAATTACATAGATACACTTTATGGGATATTTAATATGTTATATTTGTATAATTTCATTACAGTGACAAATCTATTTGAAAATATATCTATATTTATGAATGTTTTCACCCGTGGGAGAGCCATTCTGAAACATATGCTGACGCACTAATTGAGCCGGCTCGTCCGAACTGATGCCATGGGCTTACAGTATACCCAGCGTCAAACGGTACTTGTACTGTATTTTGCAGAGTGAGTGAGGATATCGGAGGCCCTTGAAAATGTCGTTTAAGTGGCGTAAAAAGTCGGCAACACAACCAATGCGCGGTTAAAACTGTGGCGCTATTATCCACGCGACTATAGGAGACCTGACCCCACCTGATCCATTGTCCGCCATACTATAGTAAAAAATATTTATGTATAGATATAATGTTATTTTCTTATAACTCAGATGATAGGCAACTTAAAACAAAATTAAGTTACTCTTCAAGAAAAGAAACGATGTTTAATGAAAATTAATCAATATGGTGACTCCAAATAACGAGATTTAATTTTCATTAAATTAATAATGAGGTTACATTTTCATTAAATTAGTTTAACCAATATTCTACCATGTGGGTATTTCAACTTTTATCTCGAATCCATACGAAAAATATAAAATTGTAAGAGATTGCCATCATAAGTAAACTTGTAGACTAACTGCAATTCGACCATACACCACATAATAATAAAATCAAAATTGTGTGAATTAAAGAAAATTATTATTTTTCATCGCGTATATATCGCACTTAGTTTTTGACAAAAAAGTTTTAGTAGTGTTTAGTGAAGTTAAGAATATTTTTACTATATATACTTAAATTAAGAATATAGTTATAAAAATATTTGAAATAGGTGCTAGCAAAATAAAATACCTGAAACCTTCTCATGTCTCTTGGATTTCCAGCATTTTTCAAACAGTTTTGATTGCACTTCAGGAAGAACTTTAGAAAAAATCTGAAACAAAAGATTGCTTATTAATCTAATATGAAACAACGGAGGCAACAAAGAGAAAAATATATATAAATTATTTTATATGAAACTAATTAGAATAAACAGCAAGCTGCCACATTTTAATAGTCATGACCCAAATGATTTTTTTCAGTAATATTAAGAAGCTGCATCCACTTCACAATGTTTTTGTGTGTCACACAAACTATTAGCCATAATTTGTTTCTTATGTCGAGATCATCCGGCCTACATTTTTTGTTGCGTTCACACTTTTTTCCAATAAAAATCTTTGAAGGTCATTATTTTCTAGACTGCCATATCGTCATACATAAAACTGATTTGTTCAATTTATCTATCACGCCACTGTGAGCTTTATCTTATTGGAATAGAGTCGTGGGTAGAATCATGATCGTACGATCACGATGAATGCTCCAGCAGAAATATTTTACATAGCCGCCGGCACCAGCCACCACACCACGCAGAATATTGTTCTGCCAACATTGAGATAGTTCTCGAGCTGTTACAACCGTGCAAAATCTTTTACGGCCATCATTCTGTTGTCTTTTAATTTATTAAATATATATGAGTATCCTTAAGCGTATTAGCAGCTCTGTGAATTCTGAAATCTGGCCGAATGTGACGCGAACGTATTTGTGAAGCCCGCGGCGGTGCACATCTGTTCCCGCATTATTTATGTTAAACACCTTATGTCACAATATTGCGAGTTAGGAGTTTACGCCTGTCAACCGACACGGGGACTTTGAAGCATTTATTTTAAGAAACTGTGGATAGATAGATTAACTTGCTTTGTCATTCAAACATCACTGTGCTTACTCTTTATAGAGACATTATTGGAAAGATGCTTAATCTTTATAGAGACATTATTGGAAAGATGCTTACTTGCTTACCATGCTTACCCGTGGGAGAGCCATGGTGAAGCACATGCTAACGAACTAATTGGGCCGACTCATCCGAAGTGATACCACTGGGCCACAGAATAGTCAGCGTGAAATAGTAGTTGTACTTGAAGCGGTACCTCGGTGGTATTCATTTACCATATAGGAGACCCACCTGCTCCGTTGTCCGCTATACCATAAAAAAAATCTTTTCGGTGAAATAAATGTAACAATTATCTTTACCACACTTGAAAATCTTTCATATCATTTTTCAATGCCTCAAACTGTAGTTTAAAATCCTTTAAGATTTTTAAAATATACAAATACACATATTTGATTTTTTAATAATTTTGCTTACAACAAGATTATGCGACTTTTGAAATACATATGTCAAAATTATTACAGCAGCCTTGCACAAACTGAAAACTTCAACATAATTTATTTAGTTGACGGATGACCGGTTTAACATCCATCAACAGTTTAGACGCGAGTGCCTTGCCCACCTTTAAGGAAATGGAACCCTCTTTTTTTGAAGCTCCCAAATACTTTACAAATTTGAAAATATGTACCTCTATAAACATCTCATTCTACAGAATAATTTTCCTTTTTTATGGTATAGCGGACAACGAAGCAGGTGGATCTCCTATAAAGTAAGAGAACACCGCCACCCATGGGCAACCGCGCCACAGTCCACGTATTGGTTGCGTTTCCAGCTTTTTACGCCACTTAAGCGACATTTTTAATGGCCTCCGATATCCCCAGTCACTCAGAGAAATACAGTAGAAGCAACGTTTCAAATAGAACCACCATTTCACGCTGACTATTCTGTGAGCCCGTGGTATCGCTTCGGCCGAGCTGGCCCGATTACTGCATTCACATATGCTTCAACATGGCTGTACCACGCATAAAAACGTGGCATACAATATCTCAAACACCTCAGTTATGGAACAAAGCGATCCGTGTGATACGTATAAATTTTAATCTTAAATCATGTAGCTGTAGTTATAATAATAAAAGCGATGTCTAAGCATAAAGAAACTTATAGAATATAAAGGTTTATCGAGTGAAGTTGTTGAAACGTGCACATTTCTCGATACGAGTAGAGACCCGACAGGCGCTAATTTATATGAAGCTCTTCGTAATTTACGACTTACCGCCTTACATCTGCTACTGAATTAGAAGAAACTTTTATTGAGATGCTTTTAATTTAAAACACCCATTACTAACTGTTAATAAATATATGTCTGTAATAAAACATTTGACAGCCAAATGCAACACAAATTTGTCATACTGGGTAAATTTTTTAGCCTTAAACATGATTGGATAGAATTAATTTTTTCAATTACGATAAATAATTTACAATATTTATGTCACTCATTCAAATTCAACCGCTGGATCCAGATCGCTCAGGATCGTAACGGGTGGGCGTCTATGGGGGAGGCCTATGTCCAGCAGTGGACTTGAATAGGCTGATGATGATGATGATGTCACTCATTCAAATAAATATGCAAAGAAATTAGGTATTATTAATCTGTATGTCATTTGGTTTTGAATATTAGTGATCTTTGAACGTAATAAATAGCGTTGAGGAGTGAAAAAACTTTTGTTAAGCCTCTTTCTCTCTCTCTCTCTTACTATATAGAAGACCCACATAACACAAAACCTAGCTGTTGGTAGGTATATATCTATGTAAAGAATGACTGTAATTAAATCATAATGTAGCTTTTTCTAAAGATATTAATCAAGCTATTGCTAAGAAATAGCCGGGTTTTCTATGTGCAAAATATTTTCTGTCGTGGTAGAAGCGAAAGAAAAGAGCGCTCTCGTCGTAAAACTAACCCACCCTTTCATCCCTTACTGTGTGTAATGCGCGCCGTTCTTGAGGGCTTATCTTAAGATACATATCATAGGGAAACTTCGCTTTGAATAACCACTCTTGTATGGCTTATTCTGATTGACCTTAAAAATAGAAACTTATACTTTTTAAGTTTAAACAAAATAATCTGAGTAAACTTTAATAAGTATCAATAGTCTTATAGGTAATTTCAAGACGTGCAAGACTCTTGCTGCAAGACCAAGACCAAGACTGGGAGCGCAATAGCAAGACCAAGACCAATACCAGGTATATTGGCGCAAGACCACGACTAAGCTAAGTCTTGCATTTGGGCAACACTAAATGGAAGTGTCTTGTCATTAACAGTAAGTACTGTGCTTGTATTAAATTAGTTATAAAACAATCAGTTCATTGATAAACACAATACTTGAACTGTGAGTGCTGTTATTCGCTGAGTGAGGTAGTAGTGAGTGAGGTAGGAGACTTGAAATAATACCGCTAAAGCGGCGTAAAGAAACCGGCAACACAACTAAAACCGTGGTTACCAGCTATGACTACTATTAGAACAGTTTACTGTAGATATCATCAAACTAAGTCGCACTATATGTAATATTAATTTAACTTACTTAAATGGCCGAGTTTTAATATCTAAAATTCATTAAGTGTATTGGTAGGTCAAAATTGTTGCTTTAGTTAAGTACTTACATAAAGACAAAACTGTGTCTGTGTCACACATATTTTTTACCACAACTGCTGATTAACTGACATTAATGTTAAAACATTTAAAAATTTCACTGCCATGGCGTTAAAATGATTGTTATCTTTAAACCACACGCTTTTTAATGCGTAAAGTAACACTTAAGTTAAATTACTCATTTTTATATTATTATTTGGATATCTTCTACAACTTTAACTTTATAAGGCTGTGATTATAATGTGAATCCTTAAAATCGGTAATTTTATCATTATTTATACCTACTTTAAAAGTAACAAAAGCTAACGCTGTTTTGCCATAAAAAATATTACACTATTGCTATTAAAAATTAGGGGTTAGTATAACAATTTAAGATTGCGCGTATACTTCCATGCAAATACATAGATAATATAAATATTGTCCTAAATACAATTAAGTTTTCAGTGCATTTAATAGAATAAATAATACTTTACGTCGTATTTTCAGAGTTGCTGAAAATACAATTTTTTTTAATCAATCCATTTCCGAAGATCATTTTTATACTAGCTTTGTTACAATATATATTACATTATTATTATATAAAATATATCTAAGATAACTATTCCCAACACAAAACATAGATCTTTTCATCGATAAAATTGTTAATGTTATGAATAGAACCGTTATCATTGTAAAAATTGCACATAGTTGAACTAGTTATTCGGTATGTAAAAAAATCTACTTGGAAATAAGTCGCGGTGAAGGGTGGCGTTGGGTGAAATGCTTCCACCACCCTCCTCATACTATACGATAGATACTATGTTTATTTGCATAAGGTGCTCTCTTTTAAATAACTAAGACTCAAATGCAACCCCTATTATTTATATTTTAATGTATTTATAACCTAAAAACCTATTCAATTTGTTTTCCCATTCTGAGCTGCATAAGAAACTGCAATTAGGTATAACTGTATTAATTAGAATTAACTGACTGGACCGTATGGTCACACAGCGAGTAGTCATTCCAAAACAAAATGTATCAATTAGTGCATCGATACGTTTTTACTGGTAATCTCTTAGAAGTTATTAAATTTTTGTATTTTTCTGTAACAATATACATATTAATATTTTTGTAATGCGAAACAGTTGAAAACAAAATGTTCCTTTTGAAATGGATCTGTTTATAATCTGCTCAAATGGATTTTATATCCCAATAGCAAAATCATGCAACCATCGATTCCAATTCCTATAAGGATAACTCATTCCTACTGTGAGCTGTTATAATCATAATTAATTTTAAATCGTATGTTATAGGTTTAGGTTTTTATATTAGCTTAGGTTTAATTTTTTATATTTAGGATAGGACAGCAGTAATAAGAGTAGCCATTGATAAAGGCTTATATTAAAGGACACAGCGAGATTGTAAGTGACCACGAATCCACTCAATACAATCCTGAATTGAACAATCGAACGTTCAGGAAGATCGCGAATGCTGACAACAAGCGGTCTCCACCAACTTTTCCCTTTTAACCTTTCGTCCCCCTCGGAACTCCCTCGGGAGGCGGTCCCCTGAGCAGGCATCGACTCCCCACGCCCAACCACCACTCAATACCGACACGCCATGCGGACGCCAAAGATTAAGTACGCGGAAGATTGAACAAGCAACTTTGCATAACGTTATAAAAATAATTTTAAACGCATAAAACAATTATCCTTTTACTTTATACATGTCTAAAACGTGTAGTGAAATTATTTTGAAATCAGTGAATTCACAATTATAAATAATAAATAAAAATACATTTTGGTTGAAAACAACAAACAAAATAATAGGAAAAAAATAAGGCTATGAGGAAATAATTTTGAATGAAATTTATATTAAAAAATATAGTTATTACTTGCCGTACGTATATAAAAACGATTAATAAAATAACCTAGTTACAAAAGTCCTTAAATTGAAATAAAACTGGATTTTTAATAAATATATACACTTTTTACATAGTAAAATAACAGAAGTGGTGAAAATATTAACCATACCGGTCTGTAAATTATATTCTTTGTAAACGTGCGATGGGCCCATAACGGGACCAGTTTTTGACTTTGTTTTTCCGTATGTGCCTATAGTCCGCGTAAATATTTTAGTACGCACCGAATTCAAGGGTTATCTACCCCCGACCTTTGAGTAAATTATATAAAAAAACTTCAATCAAAACTAAATTCTAAATGTTTGACATGCGATACGGTGTTACATTAAACACAAAAAAGTAAAAAAAATGTAAAACTGCCATGTCTACAATTGTAATAAGAAGATTTTGTTTAGATACCTTGCACTTGCTCAATCACGGTATAAGAGATGAAAATACATGAATGCTTTAATTTGACCTCTTTAGTTATAGGTAGGTACATTGTATTTAATTTTTTCATTATATTTTAAAGTTTAGTCTTACTTTAGCAACTACGGCCTCACATTGGTGAAAGAGTGACAGATCTACTAGTAAATTGGAAAAAAATTATAAAGTTTATACTAAGTCTGTTATTTTTTAAATTAATTATAGTAATAAACGACTTTAAAAATATGTAAAATAGTAAATCTACAATAGTTGCCAAATAATCCAATAGTAAACCAAAGAATTCAACCAGTTTGGATACGCTTCGTATATACATAACACGCCATTTTATAGCATCTATAATATATTCGAATAAAGCAATGTAGTAGTTTTTTCCAACGGAGGGGTATCGCAGACGACGCAGCATCCCGTCGCCATGGCAACGCGATAAAACCTCTCCTTTCATAGTCCTTAGAGTAGTAAAAGCCTGATTTTCAGATAACGCAAGAATATTATATTGTATTTATTTAGCAACGGCAAAATCTATTATTACGAATTATCTGTATTTATAGATTTATTAAATAAACATTAAACAAGGAATTTAAATTGGATAATAATTCATTAATTTAAGTTTGAACGTTATTAGGTTTAAATATGTAACTACATGTAGTCAATTGACATTAATCCAATAAGCGTGGTGTTTTTTTTTTAAATTTAATGTAGGTAATAGGAATACAATTGATGTTCAAAAATAGCAAGAACTTTTTTATACAAATAATATCAAATCTTCTTTGAGCAAAGTTGGTTATAAAAACTTTTAAAGTATTAATGTAAATATAACATCAAATAATATATTATTTTAATATTTGATCGTTAAATTTTTCTTTTACTAGTGAGATTCGCTGGAGTGAAAACGGTCGTCGAGTAGTTTCTATTGATAAAAGATCCCTGAATACTGAGACTACCCGCTTACGTCATACTATAGTCACAGTATAGTTCAAAGGTTTCGATTGTAAAAGACGTTGCTAATAGGTACGCGATATCTAAACATGATGCTAATTCTCCAATTTTATACAGAGTAACAAATCTATTTATAATATACTATAAAATATAATTAAATATAATAATATTTAATATACATTAGGTACTTTACTAGGGAAAATTACTTTGAGACCATCTTTACAAGGGAAATCGGCTGGTAGCTGTGCCGGCCTGTGTCGGCTACACATACATTAAGTTACACAATTTGACTCTAAGCATTATAGGAAATATGAGACCAAAATATATTAATTGACAAAGGCAATCGTAAAGTAGGTACTTCTACTGTGTTTCGCTGAGTGAGTGAAGATATTGAAGGCCTTTAAAAATACCGCGTAAAAAGCCGGCAGCACAACCAACGCACGGACTATGACGCGGTTTTTTAATGGGCGGAGGTTTTCTCTTATCATATAGGAAACAGCTTCATAGTGGAAACTATACCATAAAAAATATGGATGGAACAATACCGAGGACATGAAATAAAATAACGAAAAAAAGACAAATACTTTTTAGTCAAGTTGTAATCAAATTTTGTTTCTATATGGACTTATAGTAAATCAAATGAAGACGATTTGTCAACAATAAAACTTACAAAACTTATAAACTTTAAAAAAAAACATTTTTATTTGTGTAACCTAATATTTAATTGTTTTGTATATTTTGTATTGATAAGTTTCAATTAAATAAATGAAATAAACTGACAGCCAAAGTTTAGTAAATTCAGTTGCTTCATAAACATTTAAAATAAAATTTCAAGTAGAGTTGCCGTGCAAAAATAATGTTCGCTGAGTGAGATTGAAAATTCAAATCCCGAACACAGTTTCGGTTTACAAATTGAGTTCTTTCGGGCACAATCAACATATAAAGACAAGGGCAACATTACCATCACTTCATTGTGGGCACCGCTCTAATTGTAACTACACTCCGGGGTAACATCAGCCGCTCAGCGCTCTAGTAGGCGTGTGCCACTAATCTTCGACCCCTACATGCCAACACTAACCTCAACCCAACATCGACCTTAGCGCGCGCGGATAGAACACACTTTACCCAACCAGTCTACACGATATTTGCGAGGGCCAACGCACACTATCAACTCATTAAATTGCATCGCCTTTTTAATGAGTCTGAAAGTGAACAAAGGATATTGCTCGATTACATTAAGTACGCAGTAGCAATGTAAGATAGTTTTTGTCGACAATGAGATAAGTATTAACGGTTTTAGGTTGGCGTGCTAATTTTCGAGTCGTGATAACGCTGCAAATTGTTTGCTGCCTTTTATAGTTTAACAGCAGTTGGACATTTCGTATTACGTTCTGTTTATTTCAGTCTAGTTACTAAAGCTTAGACCGATATCTGCTGCTGAATCTCACCATCGAACATCGAGGCAATGCAGTTTCATCGCTATCACCTCGATACTTGTCGTTCAACAATTGAATGTTTTTAAGGCATTTTTTAGCGCGCACCATCTCTATGTGGAATCTGCCACCAGCAGGGGTATTTCCAAACCAATACGGCTTGGTGACCTTCAACACAAGAGCCTATACTTTCCAAAAAGGCCAGCAACGAACCCGCGGCTCTGCAAGGGCTGGGGGCGTTCATGGGCGGAGAACCGCTTGTCCTAGGTTAGCCTCTGGCTCGTTTGACACCAATAGTATTAAAAGAAACTACCGGAAAAAATATTCGAAAAAGATAATGAAATACTAATCTTACCTTTTTATTAATGAGATTAATAGTTTTGGTATGCAAAACTGAACTAAGGCGACTCTACTGTATGTTTATAGTAGACATAGACGTATTCTAAACTCTCCAGCAATACATTCAGCGTAAAACACATCGGCGTAAGTACGCCACCCTCTCATATTTACTCGCTGAATATGCTATAAAGTGATATCACTTGATCGTTTTCCGAGTAATAGTTATAAATTACCCGGGTAGTTTATAAAAGCCGGTTAACCCGAGGTAAGCGGACAAGGTCCATAATTTATTATTGGGAAATTCGCGTTCATGTTCACATATGCTCTATTGATCATGTCTGCGTAACTTATAAATCTGATCACAGGGAAATTAACTGTTATAACATTGTACCTACCGTTGTTAACTTACATCGTCGTAATAAACTTATATGGGATACTTACTCCTAGCAAAACGAACTATAACATAGTTAAAATATTATTTCAATTAATGATTCAAAATTTTTAAGTAATTAGTAATTTGAAAAAACAAATTTTAATTAAATGTCTTTCAAAATAAAAGCAAATAAATCATAATTTGTCTTTTTCACTAATGTAAAATGCGAAATATGTTTATATATGTTTCTTACTATTTCACGCAAAAACTACTAAATGGATTTTGATGAAACTGCAACAGCAACTCATACATAAGTTAAAAAAAATAGGTTTAATTAATAATGATAAATTATGATGATTTAATTTATAATGATATTGATTAAATTGGCCAAACACAGATTATTATCACTTTAATCGCATCTGGTATGTGGTGTAGCGGGAAGGACGACACTTGCCTGGTTTTCTAGTCAATATAAAATTATTTTGACATATTTCTTGACTTTGCTAGAATCAAATCTTCTCCTTAAATTGTTCTGCGACTTTTTTAACAACAAATTATAACCGTGTACCAAAATATTAGAACAATGTCTTTAAAATACCTGTAGATCCTTTTTACATGTTAAAAAGGGGCTTACATAAAACAAAACAAAAATTATAACACTGTGATGGTTTGAGCTAAACCAAAACAATAAACGTTATATCGCCGATCCGATATAACGGCGTTATCAAATGTAACGACCGTGATAAAAATGATGAAAAGAAAGGGAACCGCACTCATATCTGACTATATTATTAAAACATACATTGTTCAGATTTCATATAAGATCAATGCAGCAACAGATCTCAACTGCGTTAATAGTTTTTATTTTAAGAAATATGTTTGAAATCACAAATAAACACAGATTTTTATCGGAATATTTTAAAACTTAATTAAATAATTGAAATGGCGATGTTTTTATCATAATTACTTCCAAATGAAAGTCATATTCAAAATAATCTTAACAAAACTTTTTAAACAGTAAATCCATACTAACATTAAAAAGAGGTAAAGTTTGTATGTTTGTGGCGTTGTAGAGAGTAATCTCTGGATATACTAAATCGATTTTGAAAATCGATTGTTGTGTTATTTGAAGTTGTGTTATTTGTGAGTAATATATTAGGCTACATATTAAACTGAAAAATGAAACTAAGATTTGATCAGATTTGCAAAGTAAGGCGAAACAAAACAGTAGGTAGGTACAATGATAATGTTTCTTTCGAACGGTGCCTCAACGATCAGAGATATATATACCTATGATCGAGTTCTAGAAAAAAGTTGTGGGGCTTGATAATGCCTTTATATTGCAAATTATATTGCAAAATAAGATTTGCTATGTCAGCTAGTACTTTATATGTAATGTAAAACTTATCAATACTAAGATATTTTTAACAAGTTTGAATTATCTACCTTTGCTGAAAGGAAATAGAAATAATTACACCAGGATAATACTCACCTGGTTTCCCGGGTTTATTTACTATGAAATTAAATACAATATGATTATGACAATCATATCGTTTTTGACAATATTACGCCATTTTGATAAAATAGATTTAATTTTCCATTTGATACGTCTAGGATATTTTATTAAATTCTTATATATGATATTTTATTTTATTTTTTCAAGTTAAAAGTATAAATATACATTATACACATGATTTATTGTACGTCACTTAAATCTTTCTCTATCCTCTATGTAATGGGATCGCCGTTTAATTATAAGGTGTTTGTCAATTCGCCTGTACGAAGCGTCTCGAAGCAACGTCATTAATCTTAGAAAGGCTGGCAGCACAGCAAACGACCTTCCGTTAAGACTCTCCATGGGCACCCGTAATATTCTTGCAAATCTAAAAAAAGTATAACAAAACGCTGCCAAACTGTAAGGCAAACACGACCTTATCTTGAATAAAATTAGTTATATTTACGCGTGTTACACTCACATTAACTTACGTTAAAGAAAATAGCAAGAGATCGTGGCGTGGAAAAAAGTTCGCAGAATATATATTTCGTAGAGAGTCTGTAGCATTTTTAAATATATCCAATCAGTATCGTAGATACTGAATTAACGTTGCAGAGTGACGGGTTATCTTGGTCATGGTTTTTTATAGCTGACAGTAAAAGGTATTTGAATTTGGAAGACGAATTAAAAAGACAATGAGTCCTGTTCTAATTTAAGCGAAACGATTCTAGACGATTCTGGGGATCAGCCAGGAGGCTTAATTAATGCATTAAAATTGAAAGTCGGCTTCCCCTCATGGATTCACATTTCGTACGGTGCCTTACCTTACTGTACAAGTAAAATGCATCGCTTTTACCTAAATCTTAATAACTTAACTAGAACATCAAGCTACAATTATTAGAGACATTTTAAAATCGTTATTGCTGATAATGGTCACATCTCGTCGTTTAAAGATAACGGAGACCCAATCCTATTTTGGTAATCGTAACGTATGTAATGAAAGCTAATTCTTTCATTAGTTTCGTTCAGATAGGAAAGTCGTAACAAGGATTTGACCTGCAATTAATATTATATATTATTAATTAATTTCTCTTATGTATTATTTATTTTCTTTATTGTCATAATATATTAACGAGTTTCGACTTTCAAAATACTAAAAAGGAAGTTAAAGTACGGTGTCTGTTTTTATTGTCTTAGTTCTACTCTTATAAAGGCATTTGAGGTATGTAAAATATTTCCATAGACGACAATTTTCAGTAGTGATTAAAATAATTTATATCATCATCATCATCTGCCTATCAAGTCCACTGTGGACTTAGGCATCCCCCAAATATGACCTACGATCTTGGGCAATCTGGATCCAGCGATTGCCCGCCACCTTCGTGAAATCGTCTTTCCATCGCGTGGCGGAACGTCCCACTCTGCGTTTTCCGGTACGCAGTCGCCACTCGAGAACTTTTCTTTCGCATCGTAATAATAATTATTTACATGTAGTATCTTTATTATGTATAAAGTTTATTCGATACTAAAGTTATATGTGTATACCACTATTTATTCCAATACGTATGTCAGATTGAAATATCTTTATTATCTTTACGTCAGTTTTAAAAATTGCATTCCTGTGTATCAAATTGAATATTATTATTAAATTTATTATTTAATATAACAATTTTTGATACAATCAATATAATTATTCACTTCTATAGATATTAGTATATACCAGTATAATTTATATTCATAAAAATAAATTTCAAATATGATAATTAAAAAAAAATATGTTTTATAGTATAGCGGACAACGGAGAAGGTGGCTCTTCTATATGGTAAGAGAACACCGCCGCCTATGTACAACCGCGCCACAGCTCGCACATTGGCTGTGTTGCCGGGTTTTTACGCCACTTAAGCGGCATTTTTTAGGGCCCACTCACTGAGCGAAACACAGTACAAGTACCGTTTCACGTTGAATATTTTGTTTGGTTGTTTAAACATAATTATTTATTGATAAAAGCATAGAGTATTCGATTTATCAAATGCACAAATCGGAATACAATCTGACATGGCATTAATGGGTGCTCAATGCAATTTAACTGAACCCCACTGATACTTTAACTGAATTTCTTGTTGTAGGGAGCTTAATGCACTTGCTTCACAAATACAAGAGTAAGAAAAGCTCCGCAAGTCTCTAGTTCAAATCTCACAAAAAACAAATACTGGTGATATTAACGACTTGCTCAATTCGTAAAAAAAACTATCAGTAAAAGATGTACCACTTAATCCATTGTATGTCAATGTCAATGTTATAATAATTTCTGTTTACTGTGGTTATGTTATAAAAAAGGTATATGGATGTCTATAAAATAATTACAGATATAATAAATTTTCTATATTATAGTAGTAATTATTTCATCATAAATAAATATTTTATCAATGAAACAAAGAATATTTAACGTCAATAACGAATGAAAGATTTCGAGTTAGAGAATTTAAAGAAATTTCACTATTCAAACATCACAGACATACAAAATGTTGAGCGAAAATAAAATACTTAAAAATATATTCCTGCCAAGTGACTTGTCTATTATTATTTCACCCTTACGATGGTGATATATGGCGAAAATTGGATTTACTAGTGACAATTGAAAAAGGCGCTCCTATCAATACGACCCCTGCGATATACTACCCGAAATACAGTTTAAAAACTCTATTCTTGTACTCAGCGCTACGTTCAAGAGGCCATTCAGTTTGCGCAATATATTTTTCAATTGACAAATATTTAAGTCTCAGCTGGTTTCAAAAAATCAGATCAAAACGTAACAAAAATATAAGCAGCGATAACATTGTTCTATTTTTTATTTATTTAATTTTATATATATTAATTCTATTTTTAATGAATATTAAAATTGTAATTCTTTAAAGGTTTACCGTTACTCAAGTCTACCTAATAGTATACTTTTAGGCTTTCGTCTTAATTATGAATAAATACTATTCTTACTTCGAACGTAGTCATTTGTCTTTAGTTTAATTTTTAAATTGTATTTCTTTACTTCATTAAATTAGTTTTGATTTTTTTTCGAGCTCCTGCTTGGCACATACATAACTTTCACAAGGCCTAGAAGCGAATAACGCTATAGTATGGTAAACAAAACAGGCAAACCACGATAATGCAATTTACAAAGCAGGCAATCAAGGCAGCCGCCCGCATTGTTGTAGACTCGCCGTCAAAGAGCCAAAGCAAGGAGCTCAGGGTTCCTTAATAATTAATTGCCGCTTAAAGCGTGTTGACGTCTTCTGTCTGCTTAAGGAAGCTAACTGCTCACGTACACAGCTTTTAAACAACAATAACCGAACAACATCATACTATTTACATGTAATTTTAATTAATACTATCTTCTTATTTCAGTTACTAAAGGCCACAAAAATACTATAAGATACAATAACTAAGATAAAATACTATAATGTAATGAGTTAACTATGAACAATATCACACTATTAATTTCCTTATTATTTAATAAAATACAATCTTATTTTTTGGCTTAATGGTCAGAAAAATCCTTTCTTAAAGGCGTAGTGATACTTATATATTTGCAAGTAGTTAGTTGCATAAAATAATATTGCAACTATTTTATTGAGTTATTTACTACGCAATTTGATTCAAACTAAAAAATATAAATAAAATAAAAAATAATAATAATATAATATAATTAAAGGACCGGCGTAAAAACAACTGTTTGACAAATTCTCAAATTAACGTTTTACGCTATTTCTAAAGTATTTGCTTTAATTTGTCACCACACAATCAGAAGAGAGCAATTATATCTAATCAAATTTGTACACGGCCTAATGGATATTAAAAACAGATATATTCCATTAATATTCCACAATTATGAAACAAAATGGAAGATTGAAAAGGCCATTAATCAAATGAAAGGTCACGATTACGTTCCAATCGTGATAGCTAATTGAATAAGTCACTCGTATTTCATTAGACTTTAGTGAACTTTTGATTTTCACTTTTCATTAAACCCTTAGGGTTGTTCGCTTTTTGAAAAGGGCCAAAAATATGCACAGAGCTACCTCCTTGGACGTCAATTAAAAAAGGAGTCTCCTAACTGTAGTAGTAGGTATTTCTCTATCTGTGTCACTTTTATAGCACAGGTTTTCAGCCCTTATGGTCAATATAATTGAAAGAAATTAAATATTTGCATTTAATATTTTTTAATATTTATTTTTCATCAAATATTTATCCCTTCGAAGTAACACTCAGATACTCAGATAACTCTCAGCAACTTGGAACAAGCGAAGTTTTTTTATTCATATAATTATTGTAGACAGCGGAGCAGACAGATCCCGTGATAGTAAAACACCGCCGGTTATGAACAACAACAAAATTGGTGAAGCACTTCATCATCATCATCATTTCAGCCATAAGACGTCCACTGCTGGACATTGGCCTCCCCCTTGGACTTCCATGAATACCTGTCGGAAGCGACCTGCACCCAGCGTCTTCCGGCGAC
>DWCF01000314.1:0-51058 GCA_018230265.1 Delias oraia
CCAGGCGTGGTGATTAAAAAAGGCATTAGTTGTATAATTTATAATAGATAAGTTTAGATGAAGGAAATAAAAAACAGCAGGAACAATTATAGAATACAATTTAAACATAACTTAGATAAGAAACATTGTAAAGTATGAAAAATATGTAAATGTTCGGTGTAAATGTTAGAATTTAAGATCTAACATATGAAAATGTATAAAGCACTAAAAAAAAATCTAACCTAACCTAACCGCACGAAATTCGCGCCCTGGTATGAACATAAGCAATTTACAATACCACCTATAATTTGTGTTAAATCTAAAATTTAATCCAACACCGTAAATCACTAACAGAGCCATCTACTTGTTAATGCAATAAATTAATTCCTTACAGCACTTCAGTCAGTAATTTAATTAATTTACACATATTAATTCATAAATTTTTTAACATTTTTTAAATATTTTATTGTTTTATATTTTGAAGAAGTCTGCATTAAAATCTATTAATTAATCTTATACTCCATGTAACAAAATGTTCAATTTTTACTAAATTATGAACAGAGCCGTTGCTACATCCATTATTAAAGCATAAATATCACTATCAGACTTTTGGCGTTCTTGGAAGAAAAATGAAAATTTAGGGTTATGTAGTTTACAAAGCTGAAATTTAAAAAAGCAAAAAAAAATGTATAAAAGTTTTTGTGTGGACCACTCTTAATATGTACAGAAATGAAAAGACTTTTTCTATTTATAGACCTTTATTACTGGTAATTATTATGCACACAAAGATCTATAATCTATATTACTGATATATACACATTTTTTAAATCATTCCACATGTTTGAAAGAATTTGGCAACAAACACTGCAACACAAGTATTTTATATTTAAAATATGAATATTTTCACTAACTTAAACAAGAAAAAAAATCATTCTTAACTTTTAATCCAAACATATAACACGATATAGAGACTGTTTTAGATTGGGCTGTGTTGCTATCCTTAGTGCAATGCAATTTCTAATCCTTTCATGCAACTTCTTTTTTTATTATTATTATAACAGTAAATGTCTCTAGCTTTCATTATATTGGGCACAAGAACTTTTTAATGGCAAAAAAGCTTAAATCATTTACCTTTGAAGTTCTGACATTCTAATTCTGAAATTGTGAGTACTGTATGGTTTTTACTTACTTTTTCTGATGAAGTGATATAGGAAATCTAGTTTTTTGGGAAAACTTAGGATTTGGTATCTGTCTATGTGCAAGTGTGATCTTTATAATAATGTATGTTTGCATACTGTCAAACTCTGTCATTTAAAAATGTCTTTATATGTCGATTCACACATATGAATTATATAAGAATGTGCATATTGACGTATCTACATGTTTATTATAAATTATCCCTTTAATATATTTTGAGCAATTTGTATATAATTTGTGCATTTGTTATTTATAGATTAAGATTTCATTTTTTTAAATATGGTTCATTTTATTTTAATAATACTAAAACTGATTTTATATAACTGATAAAATTTCTGTAAAATTTAGTCTCGATTCATTACTATTCTTACAAAATAATGATTATTATACCATTTATCAAATTTATTATTGCTAAAAATCAATGTTATATGAAACGTTAACGTATACGATAGATATATTTCTATATGACCTTAGCACTATTAGATCAAAATTGCAAACATAAGTTTTGCCATTCTTACTACCTATCTATAAAATACGTTGCTTTAGTATTGATTTAATTACATATTTAATTAAGTTGAATCCCATTATGTACTCGAAGTCGCAGCATTTTTCAGTGAATTTAGCCAATATAATAAGTACTTACATTTATATCTTATAAATAATTACTAATATTAATTAATATGTGTAAAGAAATTATATTATGAAGATTTCTTGGAGTATTAAATGTCAACTGTCAAATATCAACTATCAAATGTCTACTTGGTTATGAATAATCGGATATGAAGCAAGCTGTCGTTGTTGGCAAGAAACTAAAGTGTCTTTGTATCTTATATAAGTCAATGTAATAATCAGTAAGTAGTCATGGACAGATACATAATAGTTACCTAACATTACTACTTCATCAGTTATAATCTTATGTTTATTATAGTATTTTAAATATTATATTTTACTTTTCGGAAATCAATATTTTGAAGTTCTATTCAACATAATTATTCTTGAAGACTTAAATGGATTGTTGCGTTGAGCTAATATAAGAATCTCGCTTAAGGGGGAACTGCATAATGTATCAGCGTATGTGGCATTACAGATTCATTGAAAGCCCTACAAAATATTCAATTCTTAAAATTGATTCTGCCACTGTCAAATAGAGAACACTTCATAAATGAGAAATAGTTAGAAGTCAGAAAACATCACAATAACTAATAAAAAAAATAATTATATTATAAACAGCGTATGTCATTCTTAACATTTATTTTTATAGGTTATTAAGTTTTTATATAATTTTTATTATTAAAAGTAACTTTTTACTTGTTCACTAATTGTAATATAAATTAGTCTGTGGTTACATCATGTTTCACATTATTAGTTACACTGACAGATGACAGAGGTTGTCGTTGGTATTTTCAATTTTGTAATTTTTCAAAGTAGTATTTATTTCCGTGTTGAATGTTGATTATATTACAATAGTAAACAATAATGTGAGGTGTGGCGTGCTAGCCATGTGACATGTGCGTTACTGCGTAGCGGCCTTGGGTAGTGTAATCCAGTTAGCGGCTGCTCGGTTTCACCTAGAATTTTTACTGTGCCAAGTCGGTGAGCCTCCTCAAAGTAAAACAATTGCCGCTCGCCTAGTGCGATCGCAAGCCCACAGCGCTAACACGTTTCAATCACCGCCATGGAGGCCGTCGACGATTACAGAAATGGAGATGGTGAGTTAACATTCAGAGTTTCAAATTTTCTAAAGAAATATTAATTAACCTCTACTGTTTCTTTTTCTATATAAAAAATTAATCGGTGTCATAAATAAAACTGACTGATAAGAGATAATTACTTGCTTACTAGGTATCAATAACCTTGTATTGGATTAACTTAGTTTTTCAAGGTAGCTTTGCTCAAAGGCAGAGCACTAATAATACTGTTATTCATGATTTATTATTTTCTTTATTTTATTTCATAATTTAGGTTACTACAGTAAGAAGAGCTACTTGTGTTCTTTTATTAATTGGTATAGGGATAGGTCCTGAAGGGCGGCCTACTCTGATGGTAAGAAGGTAGTTATCCATAGAAACTCACACCACAATCCGTTTTCATTGTCTTATCGCTCAGTAGTTTTTATTATCAATCTACATATAATAATAATAATTGAACACAGGGCGGAGCGGCGTCTCGGGCACATCAGGTGCATCACGGTCCGACGACAGTGCCGATGAAGAGGAAAGCGCCCTGGAGGCAGAACTGTCGCTCGAGGAGCCAGATGCCGCTGCACGAACACTGCACGCTCTAAACGCGTTGCGAAAGGCGCGGCAACACTACGACGTGACGCTGCTCGCTGGCGGAGTCGAGCTGCCTGCACACCGCGCCCTTCTCGCCGCGCTCTCGCCCGCGCTGCTCGCCGCCTTGCCGCCCGCAGCCGCGGCTCCGCCGTTGCGTCTCGATGTCGACCCTGATGCCCTGCGCGTGCTGTTGGACTACGCGTACACGGGACGCCTGAGGGTACGGGACGCGTCCTCCGCTCGCCACCTCTACCGCGCAGCTGCTCTCTTGCGCGTGGAGTCAGCTCGCGCACATCTGGCCGACCGCCTGCTGCGCCGCGTAACTCCGCAGGACTGCCTCGCTCTGCGCGCCTTACCCGACTTATCTGCGCCACACCGCCGGGAGCTCGACGCGTTCGTTGCCCGGCACTTCGACGAGGTGTGGGGCTCAAGCGCGCTCGCGGCGCTGCCGCTGGTTCGCTTGGAGTTGTTACGCGAGACGAGTGCCGATGCCTGCGCTGAAGCAGCAGGCACGCTCGCAGGGGCTGCGCTCGCCTGGCTGCGCGGTGCGCCCTCGAGGCCCATCGAGCTGGCGGCTCGGCCTCACCTGCTGTACGTGGATGCGGGCGGAGCTCTACGCGACTGCGGCGAGCTGCCCGCGGCGACAGGCGACGCCCCCGAGCTGGAGCAGTACAAGCGGCAGGCGCGGGAAAGGGAGCGCGAGGCGCCCCGACGGCCGAGCGGCGAGGACGACTGCGCGGTGGTGGCAGCGCGGGCGCGCGACGGTGGCGCACGGGCCGTGCTCTCTCTGCGCGGCGAGCTGGTGGCGGCGCAGGTGGTCTGGCGCGGCGCCAGCGCCTCGGACACGCCTCGCGGGGGCCGCCTCGCCGCGCCCGAGGACGACGACGACCCAGCCGACCAGAGAGAGGTAGGCATGCTTACTGGTTGCCTTGGCCTTTCTTTTTCATGTCCTATACTTGTAGTATATATAAATACGACTTGACACCCGGCGAGATACAAAGAAAGCCAGATGATGAGGCTGTGCTCGCGTACAAAATGTATCATCTCTATGTGATGCACGTGAGCGAAGGGAGGTAATTGAAACGCGTCGTTTGGTCGGCAGGAGGGCGCGACGCGAGCCTGCATGTCGGTGGGGCGGTGCGCGGTGGGCGCCGCGGAGTCGGGTGGGCGGCTCGTGGTGTGCGGCGGCTACGACCGCGCGCAGGTGCTGCGCAGCGCCGAAGCCTACGAGCCGGGCGCCAACACATGGCAGCCTCTGCCCGAGATGAGGCGGGCGCGCGCACGCTTCCCGGCTGCCCGCCTCGGCGCTCGCCTCTACGTGCTCGGCGGCTCCGATGGTTACACCGAGCTCGACTCGGTGGACGTGTACGCGGCTGGGGCGTGGGCCGGAGTCGCGCCGCTGCCCGTGGCGCGACAGTACGCGGCGGCGGCTGCGCACGAAGCTCGTGGCTTGCTGTACGTAGTCGGCGGCTCGGCGGGCGGTCGTTCGCTGCGGGCGGTGCACCGCTACGACGCCGCTGCGGACGAGTGGGGCGATGCGCCTTCCCTCGCCACGGGGCGATCGCAGTGCGCCGCCGCCGTGTGGGCGGGCGCGTTGTGGGCGCTCGGCGGCTGTGACGAGTGGCGCTGCCTAGCGTCGACCGAAACGTTGGCGCTGGAGGGCGGCGAGGCGACTACATGGGCGGCTGGCCCGCCGCTACCGACGGCAAGGCGCAGCGTAGGGGCTGCCGTTTGGCGCGGGGCGCTGTGGGCGGCGGGCGGCTCCGCCGGCTCGGCGTCGTTGCGGTGCACCGCGCTGCTAGCCGCGCGGGGGGCGTCGTGGCGAGCGGGTCCGTCGCTGCGGCGGCCCCGCGCGGCGCCCGCTCTCGCGCCGGTGGGCTCGGCGCTGTTTGCGGCAGGCGGCTACTCGGGCAAACGCTTCCTGTCGTGCGTGGAGTGCCTGCTGGAGCCCGAGGGCGCCTGGACGTCGCTGCTGGATCCGGCGACGCTGTCGCCGGACACGGCGCGCCTCGGCCTCGATAGGCGACCCGACGAGCGGCAGTCGTCCGACTCCCCCTGACTCGCAGAGGCCGTGTCTGAGGCCACCGCATCGACGTGACATTGAGCATTGCGATATAGGCTAGTGACGTTACGACCCGTTTGTGATATTAAACTGTTAGAGCCCGTCGGCTGCCCTCCGAAAGCTGTACGTTCCAACTCAGATGCATTTCCTTGTAACCCGCCTTGTGCTGCCGATGCTAGGCGCGAGTCGCGCGGAAGGCTGTTGCCTGCTAGTGATTAAGTTATCGAACAGCCCCGGCTAACTGTTATTAGTCTAGGTTAAGGCCACAAAAGACACTACTGATATTTTTAGGTTAAGGTTGAGTCGCGCGGATCCCTCTTCCCCGCCGACCGTTTGCTATTCTTTGTTTTAATAAAGTTAACCTGACATCCTGCTGAGTTTTATTCCATGGTAGTCGCAAAGAGCGCCTCTTTGTTCAATTCCCTGGGTGGGGCTATTGCGAGCAAGCCCCATCTGCCTGGACATCGCCTGCCATCCCGCGCGTAGCAGACGCGCCAAAGAGTGTTTATCTGAGGCGCTGCCTTATGATGCTTCACCTGTAACATTTTGGTTTTGTGGCCTGCATTCTCGCTCTGTTAATGGCCGCAGACAGCCTACATCGCGCAATGGGGACACAATTCGATTGTCTCTTGTTATATTTTCGATTGAAAGCTGTGTGTCGGGTGGAAATGTTTTGCTATCGTCACAGGCACCTCACTTCCGGTGAGGAACGCAAGCAAAGAGATACACGTTTGCCTGCTTACACTTTTATTCAAATCGTTCACCGGTCATTCTACATTTTTATCTTATCGCATTAAATTTTTATTCAAAGTTTCATAATATTCTTGAATGAATTTGCAGAAATGATCGCCACGAAGATTTAGCTGGCGGAGAGCAACGCCTGTTCAGACAGCAGCAGTTTGGCGAGAGTGTGGCGAGCGCCCAAGTGCAGGCGGCCGAGGCCGCGAGCTCTCTCGCGCTGTAGGCACGTGGTCGCTGCCAACGAGTGGGGCGCTTGGCAAGGAGGCCGCGGCGGCGCGCGCACCATGGCCGGCTCCGGCGCGGCGATGCAGCGCAGCGGCGCCGCCGACAGCACCTCGGCCGGCGGCGCGCCCGCTGCTCCGCCGCGGCGGAGCCACGCTTCGCGTGCGGCCGTGTAGTCGGCACGCGCGGCGGCAAGAGCTAAGGGCGCGCGCTCGAAGCGGCCTGTGCCAACCGTTGGCCGGGAGCCGTCCGCCTCGCGCCAGCGCGGGTGCGCAAAATGAGCGTGGCGCGCGAACCCGCTGGGCAGGTACCACTGCTCTCCGGCGATTGTGTTCATGCGCACGCGGTTCAACAAGTCCTCCGAGAAATCTGCGTCGCTGGGCAACAGCAGCAGCAGCGCGTCGCGGTCGAGCCGCGGCGCGGCTACCTCGAGAGCGAGGCGCGCGGCTACCTCGCGCCACTCTGGCTCGCCGGCGCCGTGCATGTCCGCGTCAGGCGGAGGGCTCTCGAACAGCTGCACGCGAGCGTCGCGCCGCCGCTCAGAGAGGCCCCGCACCGCCTCGCGAACGGACGCCCAGCTGTCGCCGGCGCCGGCAACCGTGACCACGACCAGAGCCGTGTTGGAGTCGCGATCCAGCGAGGACTCGTAGCGCTGCAGCAGCGCGAGCGGCTCAGCGGCGAGGGCGGTCGGCGGGGCGGCTGGGACCACGATAGTAACGCGGGCGGTCTCGGTGACGTAGCGAGCGGGGGCTAGGCGGGCGGCGCCCAGAGGCCGCACGGCCTCGAGCTGCCGCAGGGCACGCTCCTCGGGCGCGGTGAGGCGAACGAGTAGTCGGTAGCGCAGCGCGTGCGGCGGGTCCCAGCACCAGGCTCCCTCAGCGAGCGCGGCGGCGGCGCCCCACCGCTCTTGCGCCCAAGCGAGCCCCTCTCGCACCACTAACTCGACGGCGGCTTGCGTAGCGCCACGAAGCCCCGCGACGGCACGCTCGTCGTCCGGCATGAAGGCGTGGGTGGCGTTGAATCGCGTCCAGCGCAAGTGATCAAACCTATCGGAAGTAGCATTAATTTCGTTTATCTCCTTAAATAGAACCAAACTAGTTGAACTCAGCAAAAACATAAACAACAAAAACAACTCACAGAAACAAGGTACTTTATGAACGGGCTGCCACTGCCTTTAAAAAGCGACACTATAAAATTCTAAGGAGCGCTTCTAAGAAAGACTAGACACATTAGAATACCTGGTGGGCGGCGGGGGCGGCGCGAGACCGGCGTCGGCACGCAGAGCGGGCGGCCAGGTGGCGTTGCGGTAGCCACGTGGGTGGCGGCGGAAGCTGAGGGCAGCGCGCGCGCGCTCCGCGGCCACGCGCTCGTGGGCGCGCTGCAGGCGCACCCGCGAGACCAGCGCGTGTAGCTGATAGAAGAGGTTGGGCTCGTGCACAGGGTGCGCGGTGACAGCGTCGGGCAGCGCGTGGCGGGCGGCCAGCGGCGCGCTGGCGTAGGCGGCGCCGTGCAGCGTAGCGGCGCAAGGCGTGTGCGCAGCGTGTAGCACGCAGCGGCCGACGTTCTCGTGGTGATGGGGCGAGTACGAGTTGCGCACGCACCAGTCCAACTCGCCGTGCACCGCGCGCAGCACTGAGTTGGACAGCAGGATGCCGCCCTCTGCACACAACCCACTTTCACTTAGTGCATCCTTTAGGTTTAGACACTAGGATACAAAGCCTAATGTCACTATTTGCATTCTAATACATAAAAATGCATTACTTTAAAACAGTTGGTAACTGAGGCACTGTCATTGTTTAATTGCATAAAGCAGATATAGAGAAGGACAACTTGTCTCTGGCTGCTGGACCAAATACGGGAACATTGAAGCGACTAATAAATTACTAGTGTAATGATCCAGAACTCAGAGCAGCCTTACCTAAGGTGCAGTAGTGTGTGTCATCTTCAGCCACTGCCCCCATGTAGACATCTTGGCTCACACTCAGTTTTGAGATAAGTTCATTCAACTGGCGAGCATTTATATAAGATGTATCGGTGACCAAGAAGAAGAAATTGTACTCCTCCAAGTAATTATCGGCCAGATATTTGAGCGCATGGAAAGGTTTCAACATTTCTCGAGTGTCTGTGAAGCCTACAACGTTGGCACGGCCTGGCTTTAGCTGCAACGAGCTGGCTGTTATAAAAAAGCGCAGAGCGGGCAAAAGACCAGCTGCAGTCTCATTGATGGCGGCCGCGCGTGTCTCTAGCGCCTCTTCAGAACTGAGAACTCCAGCCAGTAGCGGGGCTCGCATGCCAAGCTCGGTGGAGTAATATCGCGGCCGCTGCAAAACGCGTGCGGGTGGAGCCCCAGCACCCAATGGCTTGTGCTCCCGATGGGGCTCCCATTCGTCACCTGCGCCCACGGCCACTTGTGGAAACACTGCCTGCGTGCATGTAGCCTCCTCCTCAATCGGAACCAGCGCCAATGACACCAACAGGCCTAACGCCAATCCCAGCAGGAAGTAAGAATTGTGCTTAACTTGAGACACCACGTAGCGCGACAACATTTTCTCTACGTTCAATGACAAGCAAAACTCATTAACCTGTGGGATATAATGCTTATCTAGTCTTCCGAAGATAACATTAATAACATAAAGATAACACGTGCATTGCTTACTCTAATCCAATAACTCATTGAACACAACAGACATCTCGCAATTCCAACACAAGGTTTTGACGTTAACATAATATAACAGGTATGCATTTAACACATAATTTGACTTTGACAGAAGCTGTCTATGCAAACACTGCTGTAACCCCATCCATTGAGAAAAATTTAGGGTCCGTGGCCATTGTGCTAAAACTTAACCTGGTGGTTAAGGTTCTTAGCCAGATAATGACTTTATAGGAATCCTTGAAATACTTTTAGATTTCCGTCGGCAAAAAGAAAGAAACACTTATCGTCTGTCTTTATTTCTCTACCTTTGCTCATTGAAAAATCTCATATGATAGCGACCACTTCCTCATTTCCATTTCTATATTCTTTTCCTTTTTAAATAACAATTCAATTTCGAAATCTTTACACTGCTTTGAAGTATAAACTTTCAAGGGATTCATCGTAATCTTCAGCTCTTAGTTCATCATCATCATTTCAGCCGTAAGACATCCACTGTTGGACATAGGCCTCCCCTTTGGACCTCCATGAATACCTATCGGAGGCGACCTGCATCTAGCGTATATAATGAAGGCCATATATGATAAATGTTGTGGCACTTTGTAAAGCGAGTTATTATTGTTAGAGTTAAAGCAACGTGTTGCTTAGGGTTACCTCATTATTTGATAGCAGCACGCCTGTACTAGCGCTGCCCCACTGCTCTCGCCACTAGTCCACTGTAAGCGCACCCCGCGAGAGGGACTGATGCGCGCGCCTTCCATGTATGCGTGCCTGCCCAGTCAATACAAACGTGACATTCGTTTAAAGCTCAACATTAATTGTGACGTCACTTCTATGACATTTGGGCGTAAAAATTGGTAAATTGTAGGAGTTAAAACAATAAATCGGTTATTATTTTATTTAGAAGTGGCTCAGAAAGTGGGTGTTGTCCCTCATTAATACGTCTTAAACAAGTCCTAGCAAATTGTTTGTTTATGGGCCACGTAACAAAAAAAAATAGATTTCGTTTGTTGAATCTTGCACGCCGACATCCTATTATCTGAATTCCCATATTAATTCTGGTGAACATCATGTTGACGTAAGTATTAACTTGTTATATTGCGTTGTGAGACTTTGTTTATCTTAGAATGTTAATTATATCCCCTTTAGGAGGTTAGATTTAACTGAAGATCTATTTCATTTCTAGTTGCCTAATATTATGGAGAACTATATGTAATATCATTTGATGGATTCAGTGACAAAAGTTCGCATGATACCAGGGTGTGTTTCCACGAAATTTGATTGCCAACCGGATAGAAAAAAAACGACCAGCTACCACAAAACGATCATATGTTATTAAAAAACAAAGAAAACTGCTAATTGAAGAATCAATAAAATATCTAGAAGATAAATATATGACAACACAATATTTAGAGCTGAACAGAAGTCTTTGTTTGATGCTAGGAACTCTCCCAACATCATCAAATCAAGTCTGGGTAAATTCGAGCTGTTAGCTTTGGTAAATCCTTGTTTAATAACTTGATTTTGTTCTTGATAAAACAAGCTAAACAATAAATTAACAACTATTGCCAAACACTCAAAAAGGAAGGTCTCGAGCGTCCAAATTTGTACGAAGTTTGTTACAGTTACAGAACTGTCATAGATGTGCCGTATTTGAATATGATTGGTGTTCAACTGAACATGGCGGACATGTAATTTTAAAATTCATTATTTTTGGAATTCTTACTATCAGTCATCATCCCTATTATACAATCATTGTCCCTTCTATGATCTAAAAAAGTCCTACTTAATAATAAATAATACTACAAAAAAAACACCTAAAGGCCGCCAGTCACAAGCGATGGAGTTTGAGCAATATTCTCGCGACGAGCATTCCGGTAACTTGCAGGCACGAGGCATAGCTACTGCCGTGTTTGCCATATCCAATACATGGAACTCAACGTGATTATCAAACTAAACAAACATCTTAGAGCCTTTGCGACCTGAGTAGTAGGTATGTTTAAAATATTACAGCCGGAGAAACTGTAGTCTTCTTCAAACGAAGAGATATTAAACGCTTCCGGGAAACTGACAGCTAAATACAGTGAAGACATCTCAGTCTTTTTGCCAATTAAAGGCTCTAAAAATATATTTAAAATCTGAAATTCAAAAAAATTATTTCCATTAAGGAACTCATTGAATGATTTCTCATAAAATTCAATAGTCTTGTATCCTGTTTCTCCGAGATAAAAGCATGATTTTTATTCTTGATCCGTCCAGTTACCAGCGCAACTGCTGAAAGAGTTTTTCAACGAAACACAATTTCATACACTCACAATACACATTTACACAATTTTACTCAATGTTACTTTTCGGTGATGTACCCAAATTGCCACGGTCGGCAGCCTGGAGATTCCGTCTTACAGCTTTCGAGTCGTACAGACTCCAGATCTCTCAGTGGTCTCGACATGTTTTTGAGGGATTTGCTAGAATATTTGTTAGTCATGTTTATCAAAATTGTTTATGCTATAATTGAAACATGAATTGAACCTTTGTGAGAGAAATAACAAGATTTGAGTCATGGAAGAGGCGCTGGGTGGCCGCACCGTCTCTCCACGGTCCATGATAAGCCGTCCGATATCCTCGTGTCGACTGTTTGCGGAGCCGAATGAAACACGATTTTTTTAATCTATAGCGGACAACGGAGTAGGTGGTCTCCTATATGGTAAGAGAACATCGCCCCCGTGAACCGCGCTATAGCTCGCCCATTGGTTGTGTTGCCGTCTTTTAACGCCACTCAAGCGGCTCTTTTAAAGATATCGGATCCTCAGTGACTCAGCGAAATACAGTACAAGTACCATTTTTGTGTTGAGTATTGAGTTCTAACCCGCGACGAAGAGCAGCGGCTCCGCGCAGTACCCGCACGCTGGACAAACGAAGGCTAGTGAGGGAGTGGACGTCGTCGATACGATTAAGCTCAATAAGTGAAAACTCGGGACGTAGGTTCGTTTTTCTGACTTCCTCTGTATTCCAATCAATTTGAATGTATTTGCCGCCGTTGCCATGGCGACCGCCACACTGACTCCGCCGCTTAGTAGGAGCTATCAAATTGCGCAGTTCGAGAGTCGACTATCGAGCACGCTTCGCAGCGAGCGTCGAGGGAAAGCTACGTACGACGAATAGACTGTGAGTCGATTTACAGAATCGCAGTGACGCCTCTTTCACCGAGCGAAGGCTCAATACACAGGAAAAGAATGGCATAAGGCGATCGAAGAGCCGGCTGCGAGTGCTCCGGCCGGTTGCGACAACAAAGGCCTAAACTATCACTTCCGTAGAGTTAAAGTCGGGTTTTATCAAAGCGAGTAACTGTCTGCGAAGGTAACGTACCAAAGACGTGTTGACCCGGCACGTGGGATCCCGCTGAAATTGGCACATGGGCTGCATTGGCCAATGCACCGCTGCCTGCCACACCAACCATATTATTTAAGAGGAGGATACCATTAAGCCATTATTGAAACTATTATTGAATATATATATTGGGCATTATTGAAACATTAGGCCTAATGAATGGCTGCAGGTACTGCGCTGTGAAGTGAGGCGATGGGTCTGATGGAGAGGCTGTCCTCGTGGCTCGGCGGGCACGTACGCGGCTCGCCGGCCACTGTGCTGGTGCTGGGCCTAGACCACAGCGGCAAGACGTCGCTCCTCAATGCGCTGCGTCCCCCCGAGCAGCGAGCGCCCGTCGAGCCGACGCTTGCGCTCCGGCAAGAGCAGTTCTCTTGTAAGTCCCGACGACTGCGAGCTTGCGAGGCCGGCGGCCACATTCGAAGGAGCATGGAATTGCAGGGGACGGGCTGGCGGTGGTGGCGGTGGAGGCGGGCGGAGCGCGGCGCGCGCGCTCGCTGTGGCAACGGTACTACGCGGCGGCGAGCGGCGTGCTGTGGGTGGTGGACGCGGCGGACGCGCTACGGTTGGCCGTGGCGCGCGACGAACTGCAGCTGCTGCTGGCCCACCCCGCTATGCGCGCTCGCCGCCTGCCGCTGCTCGTGTGCGCCAACAAGGCCGACCTGCCGCACGCCTTGCCGCCCGCACAAGTCGCTGCCGGTACCCGTGCCTACAAACTACACATTAAATGCTGTTCCGTTGCATTAACAATGTCCGCCTGACAGTGCCGTCGCCGCTTTGCAGCGCTGGGGCTGGAACGCGTGAGCGACAAGCCGTGGCACGTGTGCGCGACGAGCGCCGCCGCCGCCAGCGACCTCGCCGACGGGCTCGCCTGGCTGGCGCGCCAGCTGAGGGATCTCCACTCCCACCCCTAATCTCCCGTCCTCTTTTTCAGCTTGCTTCACGGAATTTAGTCCATTCGTTTAGGCGTAGCACAGAAAATACCAAATTAACAGATGACGAATCGAATGAATGAATGTCTCAATTCATGCCAAGAATTAAACGTCATTGCGAAAGTGAATATTTGTTTGAGTGAGCAGTTGCAGTCCTCGGCTTGAAGCTCGGAGGATGATTTCGAATGTCGTGTTGCGGCTCGCTTCGCTTCGACTAAATGACAACCGTCACTATCAAACCCTCTTTTTTGATTGGTTAGCTATAATAAGAGAATAATTATTGAAGATGCTCCTTTTTAAGAGTAGGTATCAGCCCTGAGCATTGTCTCTTTTATGCCAGTTTTCATTTCTTCCCGAAGAAATAGAATTTAAACCATATCACGTTTATTAAACTGTATAATTTCCCTTAAACTGTAAAGATTTCCAAACAGGTCATCTTAAAACGTGAGCCATGTAGTAGCAAGAGAGAGGATGGCCCGCGCAGGCCGAAACTCGTTCGTTGCTCTTCCAAGTCAATGAAAATAAGTTGAGAAGGATTACTTACATTTATCCTTTGTATTGGTTGAAATGGAAGGTGGAGTGCGCAATGTGCTCGTTTGGTCGCTGCGAATGAAAAGTGTGACCTGTTGACAATCAATTTTAGTCTGCCACAAAAGTGAAGCCGGCGAGCGCCGCCCCACGGCTCGTTACATACAACTGGATAAAATAGTTGATATGAATCGATTTAATTATGTACTCGAAAACTACAATACCCATGGGGTGAAGAGAGACAGAAATAGTGGAACGTCCGCCGTGTTATTAGTAATTTCCGTTCGCATGACGTGCGAGTTGGGCGACGGGCGAAAAGGTGTTCCGGGCTGGCAGCACTGGCCGCGTCGCCGCGCCGGCAGCCGGCAGTGGGCCGCCACGCGTGACTAGCGAGCCACGGAGCGCGCGGCGAGCGGCGGCTGACGAGCGGCGGCTGGCGAGCGGAGCCCTCTCGCGGCGGAAACCGCAGAGCGAGCGCTGACTTGGCACGAACGGCTGCCTTCATCTCGGCAAGACGCGTCCCTTGCCACTTCGGCGCATCTTACAAGAGGTAGAGATCCACATTTCATTGAGTCCTATGCAAATAATTACTTTGGCCAATATATTCAAAACTACTCAACTTGTAAATACTTTAAATTTAAACTGAATCGATCGTACGCACTATGTAAGAAGCGCGTTAACATAACTATTTCTAGTTTGATATAAGTATCTAACTGCATCGATTTGTTCGTGCCTTATTATTTAACTAATTTTCTGTACAAGTCATTGCTCTAAGACACAGATCAAATATGCGATCGAGGCCAGGCCCGTAACAGCAATGCTTTTTTGGCGTCGGACCACTTTTGTTCCATAACTATATTCCATATTCTCAAAATCTTGTAATTATCCGTCACGAATAAGAAAGTAAACTGGATAATCAAATGAAATAAATGCCTACTACGTAGCTTCTTAAAATTGTTGATTTGTAAACTCCAATCAAGCCACCAATTTCAATGCAACTGTTTGCTTTGACACCTCATACACCAGAATCGGCAGCTGGCGGCGAGGCAGGAGGGACGAATGAAAAAAGAGGCCTCCAATTGATAACCTCCGTTTCGGTGCTTTTGAAGGCCACTGAAAAATCTCCCATCATAAGTTCATTCGCTTGAAAACAGCAAGTTGCTTGATAGGAGCATGATGTGTGTTGGCGATTATTGTACTGCGACAGATCTTCCGGCTCTTCTGGCTCTTACTCCCGAGTGTCTGTTCAATGGCACATAGCGCCTTCGATGGACCTTCCTTCCTTCCTCGCGAGGGACGCGGCCAGGGACAATTGGTGGGGTCTGCCGCATCCGAACACTTCATCTCTTTGAATCTCCTTTAAAGTACTTCTTACAATATTTTTGCATTTTCTTAAACTTTTCTTTCGTAGGTTTAATGTGATTGAACATATTGCTACGAAGGGCAGCCACACGTCGTTGACGTTTCGCCGAAGCAACGGAGCGGGAGTGCCGCGAACGAAGACGAAGCGATTGAATGGCAGTGGCCGGCGCATAGAGTTGCGAGGCGAGGCGACGAGGAGTCTGCTCCGGAAACAACCGAATCGCTCTGTTTACACAAAGGAATTCGCTATGACATCGCGAAAAAGTTTCATCTCGAGTTTAAATTAGAACTACCATAGTCTTGTTCGCCCACGAAAACGATCAAGAGCGCACTCACTCTGTTTCCACAAGCCGCAGTTGACGGCCAATGAAACAACATACGAGTTCAAAGTGAATAATTAGCACAATGGCTTTGCACTTTGGTGCAAGTGCAATGCACGTGGCAATCGCGCACCGAATCCACTTTCGCGCGCAACCCGCTTCCTTCTGGCCGGCACAGGCTGCTGTCCCCAGTTGGCTTAGCCGGGTCAAAAGAAAATAACGACACGGCACGCTATCCCTCGCATTTGGATCGCTTCAATTAGAAAACGAAGTGCCTCCTTGAAGTGCCAAGTGGCCTATTCTCACATCTCCGACGACAATTGATCGGCCATCAGCCAGGGCACCCTGCCCCGAGACGGACGTCGACCGCAGCGCCTGCCGAGGGCTGGCAGGCACGGTGCGACCTTTGCGATTGACTTCCGCATGTACATTACAGCGCCTACTCAAATATTGTGTAATTCGTCGCACATCTGAATATTAAACAGCGTATAGTTTAGTATTCTCTTTTGTTCCGCATTTCCGTCGTGCCCGGCGACTTCTTCACTTCGGCATTTCTCTTTTGCAGCGCAGCTAAAATCCGCCAAATGATAATGTTCTCTAACTATTAAAGTTTCCCATTTCACCTTTTTGTTTGCGGATGCCTTTCTTGAAGGTACACATCGCTTTCAAACCTAGCTAAAACGGTGGCGGATGGGGCTGCGGCTGACTTCGGAGTCACTACCACCGACGTTTCGGCAGACGAAAGCCGACTGCCGACGACTAACAATTCCATAATGCACTTGACCGCTTTCTTATAAAACCCCGCCGCAATGTGGACGATTGATAATACGATGCGGTGCCCGCTGCAGTCGTTTTGTTTCAATTATTTTGATGCAGTTCCCGCTTTCCGAGGCGTCGTGTCACGGACTTGCGAGGCGTAGTCGACGTCCTCGAACGGACTCTTCAATGCACCAATTGTATCTCTCGATCTTATACGCAGGTAGGTTACGTGTCGTGTGAATAGGCAATTGTAGGCTTTACTCGTTGAAAGTTCGCCCGGCCCAGAGACGTGGCATGAGTCGCCGGGGCCCTGCAAGCCGGCAAAATGTCGCGCCCTGCGCGCCACCCTCGCGAAACAGGGCACGGCGCAGCGCGGACACCCTCGTGCCTCAGACGAGTGTGGATGCACTTTAACGAAATGAGCAAAACCAAATCTGTTCGGCGGTATTTGATGTGAGACAGAAGCAGGGCCCCAAGCCTTCACATTAGAAAGATTCCTATTCTAAGGGAGATTCGCAGATTCATATTTTGGGTTTAATGTATGAATACATAAAAACAGTATTTCGTGTCTTTTGCTTGCGATTAAAATGGTTTAAAAAAATGCTAAATGTATGATCTCCGAACAGGCAGGTCAGCTTTCGTGGAGGGCCAAAATTGTTGATACTTGCTCATAAGACTTGCTATTAAACCATAACGCAACAAAAGCGATAATACGGAAAAATAAGGCAACGCAGCTCTGTTTCCTTCAAAGGAGAGGGCGAGAAATGAAGCAAGTGCATGCTGCTAGATTGTCGGCCTTTCGGCGGTCCTTTCGACCGTATGGCCCACCTCAGCCACCGCTAGTCTTACAAGCTCTCAATAGAACGAGCTGCCTTGACTCGACAACTTTGTTTCTTTGACACATTACAGATGTTTTCGTTTCGAAATGTGTTTTATTTAATTTTATTATTAAGTTGGATACATAATGCCAGGTGCACGGACTTGGACGCGTCCTCCAGGCCTCGTCGGGGTCGCGCCAGGCTCAGCCAGAGCCACCAGCTGAGCCCCCTGCTGCCGAACATTGCGTCTCCTGCCACACGTATTTATATAACGAGTTCATTTTATTCCCTCAGGGAATCTATTTCAGTTTCATTTGTATAATTACGTCGAATAGTCGCTGTCTGGCTGTCTGTGCGTAGGAAAGTTATGTGTATTATGTTTATAGCCAGCTTGTTCAACCTTTTGACCCTTACCGACTGCAAATCGAAGAGTGAGGCTTTCTGATCTGAGAATCGGAGACGTTCGACTATCGACGACCAATCCCTCTTCGTCATTTACCCACTCGCATCACAGGGCCACTCCAAAGTCACCGAAATAACTTCCGTGGGACTTGGGCAAGTACATTCTGTCTCTTACTGAAGAGTCTCTAATAGAGAAATAGTAGGTACCCAGATGTACGTTGAAACATTACTGGTAAAAATAATTATGTCAAATTAATAGGATATAACAAAAGTAAAGTGGCCTCAACAAGTCCAAAAGAGTAAACAATCATTTTTATTATAATATATAACATTGCCTGTCGTTGTAATAAGCGTGGTTCCCATGTTGTGTAGTAATAATTGTTAAGGGTTTCGATTGCCAGTGATGTTCTGGACTTTTCGACGCCCGCGCAGCTCCGTTTCTCAACCGTCGACTGATTTTAATGGTTATTTTCTTCTTTTAACTTGCCAGACCATTGCGCTTTTAACTTCGCGTGCACGCAATGACTGCCGGACGGCGCATCGGGGTGCTCTGAACACATGGTCATTGGGGAGTAATAGTATCTCTCATTCATTATCCAATATATGTATGTACGTTATAAGGAAAGCATAGAATACTTTTACGAATGTGCTACGGATTCAAGCCGCTCCGGCGACGAGCTGCGAGCTGCGAGCACGCTGTTTTCTCGGCGCTGTGCTTTACGGCGCGTGAATCGTATGATTAGAAGGCAAAGTCAACAGTCGAATGCGCGTGTGGGATACTTTTGTGATACTTTTGCTGGCCCTTTTGAAAGAAATTGACGATGTTTTTAGAGTATCGGATTGGAATCTTGTAAATTATAATTTAATTTGTAATTTATGGATAGCCATGCTGAAGCATATGCTAATGCACTAATTGGGTCGGCTCGTCCGAAGTGATAATATTGACTCTAGTTCGAGCGCCGAACTGCGCGAGGCCCTCACGCGTCACAACAATTGAATTACGAGTCTCCGGTGCACGACAAAATATACTGCTTTCGTTACGTTCCTGTTTAACGGAAGCATGGCTCGCGATTCTATCTGTTAACAATTAGAAACAGCCAAATTGTTTGAAAATATTTTTTTTGTTTACTTGTGCTATTTTCAAGTTCAACGTTTAATAATAATCTCACAAGGGGGACAAGTGTGTATCTTTTGGTAATGTTTGAAATGCTTGACAATGAAATAAGTTTAGAGATCGGCAGGTACAAGACTACGGCTCAGCGCCCGCGAGTCGCATCTGTGTTGCACAAGCTCATCGTTTGTTTGCCAATAACATTATACAGCAATCAAATCTGTAAATCAAAACAACTACTCAAAGATTACACGAATCACGATAGCCGTCTAGACATCGAGGCTCCTGCAGAAGCAGCCTGTCTCGTCTCGGAAATCTTTAACGCTTCGACTCTAGCCTGTGTCTGGTTTGCCGCCGTTTTGGCCAACATTCCCGACTCCTAACAAGACTCGCTTAGGTGAAGAGCTGGGCGCGCTCTAGCGGTAACTCAGCGAAGCAGCCCGAACCTTGTGAGAATGATACGTCGCATTGCTTGACTTCACGTCTTTTTCAATATTCGCTGCTCGTCACTTCAGATTTGTTGTTAGATAAACGATCTTGCTGTTGACGGCGGTAGTTGTTCCTTGTTTTCAAGGAGACGTAAACGGAATCCACTTTAGCTTCCTTGCCAGAGGGTTTCAAACCCTTCACAGCCAACTTATGCCAGGGCTCTTTGACCAAATTCAGCCGTTGAAGGAGAACGGCTGAAGGACCACTTATCCTTCGTGTGACTCAGCTGTTGCCCATTCCAGATGAAGTGCCCTTTGCCAATCTAGTCAACATCAATGTTGGTTGGAAGGGCGCTGTCTCGCTCGGCTGTAGCTGCGCTATACGCGGGCCACAAAGTAGTACAAACACAATGACCGTTTTTGTTGATTCTTGGCCTTTGAACCTCTTTGCGTGTAATCTATCATTCGGTATCATATACGCGACTTATTATTATAGTTAGCCGACTCATTTACCACTGAACTTAATTAAATTGTATTTTAAACACGTAGGTACGGCTTTTCGGTGGTATTTGTTGAGCCTCGTCGCCCGGAGATCGGAAGGAGCCGCACATCGCAAATGGCTGGATTGATATGTGCTTGGTTTCAGGGTGGCCGCGGGAATGAGAGGAGATGCAGACAAACGTGCAGATAGACACGAAGGGGTTGCGCCGCTCGCCGCAGCACGGGCAGGCAGCGCGCGCCGCGCCTCGGGTAAGCCTCTTCAGCCAACGACCTCAACCTTTTTATCATCACATTATGACGCGCCACATAAAACCCTCTTTGTAGCCGAATGCCAAACGCGGCAGCTTTCGAACATAAATTTCGGCAATTGCTTTAAACGTGCTTCTATTCCCTTCAATTTACGACGCTTACTTTAAACTGTTGTCTTTTGATTTCATCTTAGCTTGTCATAAAATTGTCTTGTCGTCAAATTATTTTTGTACTGAATATGCCATCCATCGATGCCTACAACCTGCACAGATTTATTTTTGAAGACGAGCAGGAGCGTTGGCAAAAACACATTTAATGCGCAGCGCCACCTGTTCGCCAATTGCCGGACTAGCGAAGGCGTACGTGTATCCGCCGCCGAGACGCAGGCGAAAGGTCGCCGCTTGGCCGCGGCGCCACCTTGGCACAAGAAAGATTCATAAGTTATCTTCTATGAGTGATTGCTTTTGTTATTGTTTAACCGTTCGGAGCGCAATATCGTACGGTTAAACCTTCGTAGACAGTGGTACGCGGCTCGTGGTCTGCTCTGCCCAATGGACTGATTTCAAATACATAATCATAAGTTCCAACGTGTTGTTCCTGTGCAGGCATTCAACTTTTATTCAATCAGAATTAAGCTAGACGTGTTTAGAATATGAGGACATACGGTGGTGTTTCCGAAGCGAAGTGCGTCTCCTTTTTTGTTTAATGGCCGACTTAATCAAGGCGAATCGCAGTCAGAGGCGGCGTAAGGCATAGGCGACGTGGGCCACCGCCTACGGCTTTACGAAACCAGGCTTCTTGCAAAAAAAATTTAGCACTCCTTAAAAGACATGCTTCTAAGCGAGAATAAAATAAAAAAAAGATATTTTTTTTCTACTTTGTATTTTTATGAATGAAAACTTGACAGTGCTAATTGTTTTTTTTTTTATTTTATAAAATCCATTTTCAGGTTCTCACCAAGAGGGCCGCTTGAAATCTATCTTGCTCAGATCAAATGTATATCTTATTCCGCCACTGATCGCAGCCATACTTATGCATCAACATTTATTATCTGTATTATATATAGTGAAAATGTAGTTTGTTCCTGTTTATAATGTTGTTCACTTTTTTATAGTATAGCGGACAACGGAGCAGGAGGAGGAGATCCACCTGCTAAATATATAGGATATATGGTAAGATAACACCGCTGCCCGTGGACAACCGCGCCACTCTTCGCGCTAACGTCGCCGGATTTTTACGCCACTTAATCGACATTTTTAAGGGCCTCCGATGTCCTCACTCAATCTGCGAAACACAATACAAGTACCGTTTCACGCTGAGTATTCTGTGAGCCCGTGGTATCACTTCAGACGGGCCGGCCCAATTAGTGCGTCGGCATGGCTCTTTCGGGTGCGACACTATTACCTAAGACCCTTGCCACGGCCACTGTCACTTCCAGAGACCGAACAAATTATAAATTAATTTACAATTGTCCGGACCGGGATTCGAACCCGATACCTCTCGCTTCATGAAACACTTTTAAAACCGTTAAGCTACGAGGCTCTCTATATTATAATGCTTAACTTATCGTAAATTCAGTAGTGAATTGAATTGGCATGAAATACGTCTTCTCTGAAGTGGAAGCAGAGCAGGGGCCGTCCGCAGGCAGAGGACCCCGCAGTCTACCTTGGCGGCTCTCGGTGACGTTCAGCCGTTACTACCACCGTTACCGTGTTAACACCGATCGTTCGTTAATATGGAGAGGGCCTCTCGCCACAACGGCATATGCATGGACCAGATCATTTGGAACATGTATTATAGTTTGTAGCTCATTTACATGTAGAAAGAATCTCATTCGAGCCGCTCCTATTTGGGATAACCCTATGGATCGCTATGAGCACAGTATGTGCTGATAAGACAAATCCAATATAATTAAATAAATTGAAAGGTAACGCATTTACGTCTCCACATATTTCACTAAAGCAAGTATTAAGCGAAGACATGTTGTGGAACAACCATTTTCATTCACTGTCAGTCCGGCGACGGTGGCGGGAGAAGCCCCTCTCCGTACCGTCCCCCTCCTCTCCGTCGACGTTTGCCGGCGGGCGCCCGTGCCTCCCTGTTTCCTCCCTTCTATCAAATTCAGCTGATCAACTCACATGTTATGTGTCTTAGACGACATTAATTTGAAAAATACTTCTTTCCAAAAGAGAAACTGAAGGGCAGTAAATGAAGCGTCGCATGCAGTTGAAAGTCCCCGCCATCGCTGGGGCATGAGAGCAACCATCGGAGCCCACGTACCCACACGTCGGGGAGCCAGCTGTCGATGCAGCCGGTGCAGACACATAGTTGTCTACGCGAAGTCGTGCGGGGGCGCTGCCGAGTAGAGCGAGGGGTAAACAGAGGCAGACAGCGCGTTGCCAGGAGGCGGAGGAGGAGGCGGCCGCGGGCGACGGCAGTGCGCGGCCGGCCGTTGCGGCGACGACGCGTCTGCTGCCGCCGCCTCTGATTTCCCGCGTTAAACAACATATTTTGATATGATTTATTTTAGATGAGTGTTAGGTCTATACAACCCGTAGATTAGTGCCGCCTTCCAGTTGTCGCTCGTGAGTACCTCGTACTGCATTCGCTGCTCTCGCTCCACGACGTCAAAGCTTCGTTTTACGCCACGGACCTCGCCGCGAACCTCTGTCCGAATGGCATACAAGAGGCACTGTCCACGCGACTAATGCCAACTCCTGGAGACACGCACACACGTTCGAATAACAACGGCGTTGTGCCTTTGTTTGTCCCTCCTCGCTAAAACAGCACCCAGGAAGCAATAGTTACCTAGAGCGTTAAATTAAATACTTATTTTTTACAAGTAGAAGTACCTTACGATAATTTAAAAGATACTTAATTAATATTCACTTAGGGGTAACTTTGGCACATAAACACACAGAAATACGTCCTTTCTAACGGCCTCCAGTCCTTGTGTGTCGGACTTTCAAAACAATGCCACAGACCCTACAGAATTGCTTACTTAATAACGAGACCGATAGAGAAGAACCTCGGCCAGCGAAACGAATGCGCTGGCGTCTGTCGTGGCAACAAGTTGGTGCTGTTTGTGGCTGACCGTCCGCGTCGCCTCCGTCCGCGGGTCATCGTGTCGCGCACATGCGACGCACCTCGCAGCGAGACTCGCGGGAGGCTGAAAACTGGCTAAACTCATTTAACAAGACTGTATTGCCGCGATCGCGACTTTACGAATAAGTATAGTAGTATTATTACTTCCCTGAAGTAATAATATATTTAACGGATAGCTATCCATGACGCCCGAATAGACCGTGAAGTACTCAGCGTAGACAAGCCCTTCCTTCAAATAGTATCTGCGTCGTTGGGGTTTGTTTCGCAGCGTGTGTTGTGAAGTACAGCACCATCAGTGGGATGTGATAAAGCAACTACTTTCCAAACGGGCAGTTAGTTGAAACGCAGGCAAAATTCAACGGCGTTGGGCTGACAATTGGTGGCGCCCAACTGGCTCTAAAGCTCTGCGTCGAGTTTGATTAAAGCCACAATGAAAAATCGATGATGAGCATTCTCGCAAACAGATGAACGAACTTTTATAAATTGTAGCAACGTCTGTTTACGTCGCGGTGCATTTCAAACAATCCGGTAATGAGGCCATTGCTTTACTCTAACAGGACCGATCGCACTTACAGACCGCACACTAAAACTGACAGAAATCGTGTTGGCGGGTCGCAGGGAGGCTTCGGCGTGCAAGGCTGCCCTGGTAGCGAGGGCGGAGGCCAAGCAGAGAACAAGATCAACCAGAGCAACATTGTATAACCGTCGCCTTCATGTTATGTTTACTTCTCTTATCTCGATGTGTCGCAGAACAAATTCCGTGTCATCGCACGCAGCTAATATTACTCGCAGCCCACGTAATAATTACTCACAGAGCTGTACCTATCTCTGTCCGGTACCTACGTCTGCTCGAGGCAATATTCGCAGCACGTTCAATCTCATTGAGTCCTCCCGGAGGGAGACGACTTCTGTGCCATACGACCACCCAAGATATTATCGACTAATCTTTAAATGACGTAAAATATTAAACTCTTTGATCAGAATATAACATTCGTTAATACTCATCCGATACTCTATTTCCTGCAACCACCTCCCCTGTTCTATAAAATCACTTGAAACAACAAGGTGGCATTGTCAGAGGAACAATGACAATCGGCAGTCCTGCTTCTGGCAGTTAAGGGCTCAGCGTTGACGTTTTGTACCGAGAGCAGCTATGCCTTCTTTCCCTCGGCTGGTTTCGTAAATTGTGGTTTCCATTCGATTTTAGATAACTATCATAGGGACCTAAATTTCCCAACGGACCAAATCGTAGTGTTTTCGGTAGGAACTTTTTTTTAAATTTTTCATAAAACTGATCGAATGAAACGAACGAAAAGACTGACAAGGGCAACAAGAGAGACATCAGTGAATCGACGAAGAGAGGATAAGTGAGAGTAGCGTTCCCTGCTGTCGGCAGCTGCAGCGAGCCGCCGACATGAGCGTGTCGGCGAAGGCGAGCGCGCCCACCGTGGCCGTGGTGGCGCTGCCCGAGAGCGAGATGGACGCGCTGCTGCTGGGCCGCACCGCGGTGAGGGGCTTTGATCAGTACGTGCGACATGTACGTATCTTCCTGCTATCGCCCTTGTGCCGCCCCCACTTTCTTCGATGATCGACCGAGCCTCTGTCTTATTCTAACTTAACGTTCATTGTACAGTGTGGTGTCCGATAGTCTTTTTGGAAATCTTATAAATCAGTCTCATCTGAAAGCAGAGCTCGGCTTTCATTTGAGAAGTAAACAGTTTCAGCCTCAGCCAGTGCACCACGCCCCACACTCAGGTTGGGCAGTGGCGCGAACCTCAAAGCGCGCTGTCCAAACCGTGCGCTAATGCATTTGCTCTGGCTTGGAGCTTAAGAGCGGGCTTTGGAAACGCTGTTTCACTCCTTTAAGCTGTTTTCTTTGCGATCTCCTATTTTGCTGCGCTCTTGTTGCCACGTGTCATGTTTGCTTCCTTTATCAACATTTGAACTGCACCACGCCTAATACTGTCATTTCAAAAACAAAGTGACTAACTGTAGTGTCGATAGAACTGAACCATTTCTCATTTAATTCGAGCGATCTCTCGATGCATCACAACCACTCCACGGTTTAGATGTGCTTAATAATGGCGTCGGTTCGCTCGTTGATTCCTATGGCATTTATCACTGCTCACGGGGAATCTTCTCAGGAGCGGTTTGGATTACGTGCAGTAAGGCTTCACTGTCGAACTCAAACTAGCATTGCTCCGCCAATCGCTACCTCAGAGCGTCGAACGATCCGCGACTGTCGAGCTATTCCTCTAAGTCGTGTCAATGCGCGTTTAAAGAAAATGAGAAGTGAAATGTTTCCCCGTGCACTCAATTGAGCTTTGATGCGACGCTTCAATGTCTTGAAATCAACTGGAAAACCTTTCTCCTATATAATTTTAGTCGAGATTGAACGAAAATATAATGCAGGCCGCCTCCGACAAGTATTCATGGAAGTCCAAGGGGGAGGCCTATGTCCAGAAGTGGATGTCCTACGGCTGAAATGATGATGATGATGAACGAAAAGCCGAATGTAACAAAGCCACGCAAAGGAGCGTCGACTCTTTCTCACGATCTGCGCTCAAATACAGCAGATGCAGCTTTGGAAGGACCTGTACGGACGGCAATTGCTCTGAACGCTTCTGCTCAAAGCGAGGGAGACCTTTGCCTGACTGTCGAGACAATGCGACGCGAGACAGCTCTTCGATAATACATATCTGCACGTGATGCGTGCCCGAGGAAGCAAAGATACGATGGCATTGTCTAAGGGCACGTCACACTGCAATTCATTATCTGTACCGGAAACCCTCGCCGGTAGTGACGGGCGAGAGCCACTTTGCCCCCGATCCGGCGCAGCTCTGACTAATTCTATCATCTATCCCTATCTATCTATTATATTCTATCAACTATCGCCTAGTCCCCTCTAAGCACTTATTATCAATTTCATACAGTGTCATCGAGATGCGGCGAAGATCGTTGCAAGAGGTTGCTCTCTCCTCGACACATACGTCGCTCCGGACGCTGTGACGCGGCCATTCAATCAGTGGGAAGACGTTTTATGAGATGTCTATAAATGTTTTGGCTTCTAAAAAGCATGACACACTTTTTTATGGCTTCGGCTGCGTCGCCGCCACAACTCAATCGGAGGGCAATTGCGCGGCTCATTTACGCTGTCCGTTCGATCTGCCGTCACGTGCTGTCAAAATAGCTTCTAGTAGGATAAAAATAAATTCGGACCAATCGTGTCTGAGGCTATTGCGTCCAACCAGACTATCAAACTCTTTTCCCTAGTTTTAAAATATCTATAGATCTCAAGGTAATTTTTAATTAGTTGTCAAGTTCTTCACAGTTGGTCGACGGCCTTTTAAGGCCGAATGCGTTTTTATAGTACACCGAGAGTTCATAATTTTAAAATGTTGCGCAGCTAAATGAATGGATGCGGATGCAAAACTGGAAGGTACAGTGTAGAGGCAGTGAACGCAGCAACAAAATGCGCGGCCGCCATTGTGCCCGCGGTTATGCGCCCAACGCCACTACCGCCACCTTTTGTGGTGACGTCAGCTTCAACGTTCTGATTGTTACATTCTTATTTTAAAACCACTGACTACTAGCCTACTAGCCTGCTAGGGCCGGACTGACTACGAGCCTACTAGGGCCGGCCGTAAGCCCATCGCCGGGCACGCGGACACGCGATGTTCGGACAACTTTACGACGCAATTACTTTGCGCGGGCCGACACCCTGAATTAGATTGGATTTTTAAAAGCCCTTTTTATCATCCCAATATCCAAATGTGACGTAAACAGGCACTTGAAACTGGAGACAGTAGGATCCGCTTTTGATGTCTAAAATATCAGCTGGAACCGTTGCGAGTGATGCAGGCCGAGCGAGGCAGTACTGGCGAGCGGTATGTGGGTGCAGGCAAGCTCGATAAGAAACTAAAGTTGTCCACGCTAAATTTACGACGCGCTCTGCTCTAAGAAGAACTGTTAAAGTAATTACATTTTATTGTTTTGTTTATTTCTTCATAAGTATTTCCTAAACTGGTGTTCAAAAATCACAAACTTTGTCAGCCGCTAATAAAGACAAAGTTTTTCACGAGGTCACCGACAGCTTGGTTATAAGGACGCACCCGTTATAGGGCCGTTACACGCCGTTGCGATCGTTTCTATGCCCAAAATGTGTGGTGTTATGGCCAAAAGCGCCTTTTTGTCTCACGCAGATGCCCCGACGCCCACTGACGAAGCCTTATTGGCTTCTACTAAGTCATGCTTTAGTATTGCTATTAAAACAAACATCATGAGAAGAAAGCTTCCAAAGTGCGTAATAAATACATATTATAACATTATCATACCTAGCGCATCTGCGGGTTCGAATCCGGGAAAGGCAAAATGATAGAAGTAGATTTGATATCAAATATTTTTTACATGTCTGATTGATCGTGTGCTCGCTCTGTGACGATTCATGTCACTGACCTTTCGCTTGTGATTCGCGTGTGGAGACGGACGACGAGCCGCCCTGCTTGCTGGCGCTGCTTGTTTGATCGTAAACACGCCAGTGCGAACTCCGCGGGCAAATGCCCATTTTTCGCATTCTACGATTGCTACGACGCCTGCATTGTTACTCTTTAAGGCCTAAATATATGCGTAAGGTGATGGGTTATTCTTAAAGCACAGCACAATGTGATTCGTCTGACACATAATCTATAAATTAAATACAAATAAATTTTATATCAAATTTGACAAATGAGATTGTAATGAAAAATGTACTAACCGACAACAGAGACTCGACAATTAAATGGTCAACATCATTTCAGCCGTAAGACGTCCACCGCTGGACATAGGCCTCCCCCTTGGACTTCCGTGAATACCTATCGGATGCGACCTGCATCCAGCGCCTTTCGGCGACCTTCATGAAGTCGTCTGTCCTACTTGTGGGGGTTCATTCAATAGTAATGTTGAAATAAAAATCTCTGCGTGCTTCGATGTTGCCTTCATAACGACATATCCGTTTCATTGCTCTGCAAAGACGAGCTCCATCCCGACCGGCAGACGAGTCCGTAAATCATTTTGCAAAGTGAAACGTCGCGTGCAGGAGATTGCGTGCGGCCGAGTGCGGGTCGAGCGGCGCCTCCCCGGCTGCGGCTCTTTTTCGCTATTGGCGATGCAAGCCTGTTTGAAGTTTAACTTCGACCCAAGCGAAGGATGCTTTTTCTCGTTGCCTCGCCGATTTTATTGGTGTTCTTTGTGTGTACTTCTGTCGTATCCTTTCTGAATATTTCTTTGACCCATTTTCTATGTCGGCTTAGCAAGTTAACCTGCATTGCTTGTTTGTTATGAGTATTCTTCTTTGTAACTAACGCGCTGGAACGATTACGTAGATTGAGAGAGCGTTTTTCAACTCCAGCCTGTGCACGAGTGTCCCAAGGTCAACGCCCTTCAACAGCCCTTCGACAGAAAAATAAATAGCCAGACTCGATTTATTGCGATCCCTGCTGTTTATCTCTGCGCATAAAAGAAGGAGGGTTTATCATCGACATAAACGCTGTGTAGTACGAGGCGCGCTGCCGAGTGGAACGGGTCTTCGAAAAGTAAATTTATTGAATTGAAAATTGTAAGGCGACTATAGGCGGTTAAAACTGTATTTTGTATACGTTTAAATACCTCTAACTCTTATATAATGAATTTAATAATGAATCTGATGCGCCGCGCATGCCGCCCGTGATTCGTTCACGAACATTGCGGTGGCGGTTGCCTGCAGACTCGTACGCTTCGAATTCCGGCTAGAAGTGCAGAGCTTCCGTTATTGGCCATGAATGCGAACGCCTTCTAATCGTTACTTTCTGTGTGTTCGAGCGCAGAACACGATCCGCGTCCATTCCTTCGGCATCGTCGCGAGTTGGACAATAGCAGGCGCCCTTCGCGAAGACCAAATACTGGCATTTCAAGATTTGATTAAGTCCACAGATAGCTGTAGAGTGAGAGGGTGTGGGAGGGCCGAGGGGGCCAAGGATCGGGAGCTCTGAGGAGGCGCGGCCTGAGCAATAGTTGATATTGTGCTCAACATTGTTTAGTATTCCTCAGAATGCACTCGCCTCGCAACGAGGCAAACAGGTCCGGTCGTCAACAGTTTAGTAAACAGAACTTTGAGAAGTTGTATTAGAGAAATGTAAATCTTTCATTAAGACAAAGCTAATAGACAGTAAACTTAAGACTTTGTCGGGAGAAGCTGCGAAGGATCTGCTCACGCCGCGTTCGTCGGGAAGCACGAGCCGGCTACGGTTTGTAATCTTAGTTTCGGAAATGTTTATGTGTCTTTGTGGTTCATTGTGAAATATACATTTTCGGCTTTCACTAGCGAAGTGGATAGAAAATATTTTTTTGGATACTAAAAACAGAGTACAGAGTAGTTATCCGTGGAGGTGCATTCATTTGTTGAATGAAGTTAGATGACGGTTCTTGCTATTGTTCTATAACACTAGTATCAATTCTTTGAAATGGCAATTATATTTTATATTAATAGAATTGTGTTATATTATTAGATATGGATGGTTCATCAAGTTTCTTTTCCCAATACTCTCTCTGCGCCACTCCGCTGTCTTCGTGTAAGCGCATGGCCTAGCATCGCCGGTTGCTTTGCTCTTATTCGCCAAACTCTATCGAGTAACAGTAAAAGTTTTAAATGATAAAGCACAGCGGCCAACGGGCCAGGCGGATTTAGGCCGCCGCACTTGTGCAGCCGCGATTCAATCTCGTTTTGTCGAAAGCTTTTTAAGCGCCGTAGATACAAGTACTATTACACCAATGTTCCGTGAACACTTACATATTAAGTAAAGACACATCAGGTTAACCACAAACGGGTCGCCAAACGTAGCTCAGCGCAGCACCCAAGAAACACTCGAACAGTTCGCTCATGATTTATTTTATATTCTCATTAGGGAGCAAGTAATGTTGCATTGGAGAAGAAAATAAATACTCCTTTCTGTTACTATAATAACCATTGAGTACGAGTAAATAAATTAAAACAATATTGAGCCATTGACATGTCACGGAACGAAATCTGAGCGGGCGGCGGTACCAAATGTCATTTATGATATGATAGAGAGAGATGCTCATTCTTTTGCGGGAAGCGGCTCTGTCCCTTTGCAGACACGATTGATACGTTGGAAATTAGCGGCCCACCAACACCACAGTATAGTCATAATATAATTATTGTATTGTAATAAAGTGTATAAATTAAAGAAGATAGGTGGGTAGGTACTTACCAAATTACTTTCACTCTGTGTCAGTATTGAGGTAAAATTTCTAAGGGATGATCCAATGAATTGAACCATTTTACCGAAGAAATATAAATCGCGTCAGTCCCAGCGCCTCAATTGTTCGAGTCCTTTATTTTTGAATTGCTGCGAGTAGAACGATCTGAAAAGAAGTGGTTGTTGTGCGGTGAAACTTCTTCTAAAAACAATAGGTACTAATAATATTTAAGGAGTTATTGTATCAAAGTAATAACTATATTTTTTAAACACTTTATAATACATTACGCACTTACCCTTTTTTTTAGTTTTCAATTTTATTTCCTTTTCACCAAATCCGGGACGTTCGTTGTTTTTCTAAATCAAACTATGTGATTGTCTCCTTGCTATGTTTTTATAAAGCTGGGACTTAATATGCCACTAAAATTCATGATATTTTGAAACTAATTTTATAGCAGCCTCCTCGTTCCAGCGAAACGTTTTTGAAAAATGGCGGGTGAGTGGACGACGACTTTTGCGGCCACTAATGAGCTCGACTTATTAGACATGTTAGGACTTGATTATATTATGCGAACTATCGACGAACGGATCGTCTTTAGCTTGCGGCTAAGATCTCGATGAATGTTGCTTTATATCTCGAGGGAGGTGCGGAGACTCAACAAAAACATTTTGAAGTAAAACGGCGTTCGTAGAAAAACTCCAATAAAGATGAATATTATTGACGGCAAAGCGGGAGCCTAGCAAGAGTCGCGGCTCGTCGCGGAGCCCAAAATGTTTAGGAAAGTCGTGTTGGCCTAAAGTTGGCCTGTTTATTTGGTCTAATGTTGCTTGCTGGCTTCTCGATTTACATTTGGAAAAACTATTAACTAGTTCTATTAGATCTGATGCTCTTCGAGGCTTGAATATTCCGTGTTTAAAGATTTTAAAAGCTGCGATATATATCGCAGAGAGGAAGGATTGTAGCCAAAATAAAAAATAAATGAACCCTTCGAGTTTGACCGAATGTAGGTTATTGCAAGGGCTTTGCGCCGAGCCGAAGCGGATCGCCCTCCAATTTCTATTTATCGGCACGGGAATGCCGACTTACAGTACCCGCGGAGCATACAGCTCAGCGTTTTGCAGTCCTTGTTCACTGACACTCGCGAGCGTGTCGAGTGTGTATCTTCAGTTATAGGCGTGTCGATAAAGTGATGCCTTTTTTAATACTGCCTCGTAACAAAAATTATCATGGTTTAAAGGGATTTGAGGTGGGACTATTATTAGAAACTTTACTGCAGGATTATTGAAATGACAATGACCTTCAAACTTCAAGGCCTGTTCATTGCTATTTCATTTTAGGAATGCAATTTATGTTTGCTGACTTTTTATCATAACAGTGAAAGGAATAAATCGGAAGGAATAAATACTCCTATACTGCTAAAAGAATTAGCAGTCGGAACTCGTATGCTCTCGAAATGGGGAGAGGGCGGGGGTAGGGGCAGTGTCAGTGGAGAGCGATCTGCCATAAGGCTGGCATCCTTTCGAGAGATTTTTACCGGCGTCGGGGACACCCGCACGTAGCTCGTCCAGTATTGATGATGAATTCACATTTTATTATCACAACCCGTAAACACGAAAGCCGTACGTGTGTCATGGGAACGCGGGGATGGCGACGAAGTCCGTGAGGAGGGCACGCGCCAGCCCCAGGCAGCACTTCCGAGACCGTTTGCCAAATTTCGTTGTTATCACTTATCAGCATTTTGGATTATCAGAAAATAATAAAATAAACACTGATGAAGAAATTTGTGTATTCATGTCACGGTTCTTTGAATTATTATCAACGTAATACGACTTTCGCTGACCAATAGCATATTAGTAGAGAGTGTTCCCGATGAATGTTTCCAAAATAGATTGGCCCATACACGTGAAGGAGTACCTACGTGCGGGCAGCATCCCCCACCCCTCCCCTCCCCTGCTCCTTTGCCCCCTTCCCTGTATCTCATCATCGCGGCTAATTGCAACTTCGACGAGCACAAGCTACAAGATGGCCTCTCTCCAAGGGCCTCTGAGCTGGGAAGTAACTCATATCCCTTTAAAAGCTTCTCGGGAGGACTTGAGAAGTGAAGTGGGAGGCATTTTTCGAACTCTTATCATTAAAGGCTTGAATATATTTCAGGTCTAGAGAATTTGTTAAGAACAGCAAAATACAATATCCCACAATATCTAAGTAAATAATATGAGTATAGCTTATAAAAAGATAGAAGACAAGAGTCCTCATTCGAGCCGTCGCGGCCCACTCGCACAGCACTGCTTGACACAACACCTCGATAGGTGTTACATGAGTGCCTTAAATGACAGTTATTGTCATTCATTCATTATTTTTGCCGTGGGAGAGCCATGCTGAAGCATATGTGGACGCACTCAATTGGCCGGCTTGTCCGAAGTGATACAACGGGTTCACAGAATGCTCTACGTGAAACGGTACTTGTACTATGTTTCGCTGAGTGGTTGAGGATATCGGAGACCGGCAACACAGTGAATGCGTGGAATGTGGCGCGGTGGTTCATGGGCGGCGGTGTTCTCTTACCATATAGGAGACCCGCCTGCTCCGTTGTCCGCTGTACTATAAAAATAAATAAGAAAGGATAGGCGTCGCATTTCCTTGTCCTCGTGTATCGAACAACGTAAGTCGATATTCAATTATCTCGGTCCATTGTGTTTGGAATATTAAGTGGGTCTTGTAAAGCAGTTAAATAATATCTAATGGCGCTATAGCTCATTGAGATAAATGTGTCTAGAACCAAAAGATCACGACGCCCATTACAGTCCGCCGACAAGGGCGGGGCTCGTGTCAATTTGAGTAAGCGCGAGGCCCGCGGCGCCTCATCACCCGGCCATTAATTAATACACTTTCAGTGCGTTGAACGCGACGCTAGCACCCCGACGATCTATGGGCTTTTAATTGTAATAATCCCACCACTAAGATGGCTTACTCCAGCTTGTATGTTTACTACCCTTGTAGGTAAGGTGTTGTCAAGTCTAAAATTGACGCTACTCGCTAATTCACAAGGAAATTGAGTGCGTGATCGAGTTACTTATAGAATAGTTGTGTACTCTTTGCCAATTTGCCCATTTACCAATAGGCCGAGCCGCCGCCGACGCCAGTGTCTCGGTGCGATGTGATGTGGAAAAGCAAACGTGCCAGCGTCTCATCTTAAATTAATGGACCTACTTGCAAGTGCTACTCAAACTTACAAATGCCACTTAATGTAAAAAGTTTAAACCTCGGGAGAGGCCACTAATTTCCACACCTAACGAGTGACGCGCCGTCGAGTAGTTTAATGAGGCGAGCGAGTTCACGCCGACGCTCCCGGGGATGGCTTAAATCGTCTCCAAGTACGAGAGCCCAGGAATTCAGTCGAGTTCCTTCCGATCACTCGGATTTAAACTGTGCCGTTAACACCTGTCGAGAGGCAGACCTTTCGAACAAACGACGAACTCCTCATTCACGCATCAAAACACTGTACAAGTAATATTCACGCTGATATTCTGTGAAGCTTTGGTATACCCCGCACGAGTCGACCCAATGAGAGCATCGACGTATGTCTCAGCATGGCTCTCCTTCGGGAAGATGTAAACGCATTCGCTCGGCCACTATCAAGCCCTCCCAAAGGTCAAATAGTTTATAAATTAAATTATAAACTGTTTTCACACTGAAAATACAAAACAACTTAAAAATCTCTTACTGATGCTTTATAATTTTTGAAACAGCAAAAACTGCATCGACATCGTCACATTGTTGAAACTACGATACGCGAGACAAGCACACGCCCAATAAATACTTCTTTTTCCGGTGGTTAAAAAGAAGTAAGAGCCTCTATTCAATTGGAAAAGTACAAAGAGTGGTAGCGTTTATAAAAAAAAGCTGTTGTGACAAATTTTCAAGTCGAGAACAAATGAACGTCGATAGAATTGGTAAAGTTTTCAATTCAATTTTAATATGATGGGTTATTGAAGTTTCTTGAAGTAATCCCAGGGAAAAGAATAAAAGCTCTATGAGCCGCTCTTACAGCTCAGTAAGGCGTGTCGGGCGGCACGCGTTGGGGGGAGGGCGAAGGCGGCCGCAACTACTTCCTGATGAACTTACGTCTTTGCGAACACGACTTAGCCAACTTGCTCTCTCCCGCGCTCTCTTCTGGCCGCTAAATATTGTTTAACTTTGGAATATAGCTCTGAACGACGACGACGTGTCTTTTTTAGAGAGCTATTGCGCCTTTTAATCAACGAGAGGTTATTCTTGTTAGCTGGCTCCTAGACATCGCTTAGGTATTTAACATGACCACCCGTGGCAATGCGCATCTGAAGCGATGCCACGAGCTCACAGAGTGTGAAACGTGAAACGATACTTGTACTGTGTTGCGCTGAGTGAGTGGACATTTCGGAGGCTTTAAATTTAATTTAAATTTAACCGCTTAAGCTTAAGAAACATTCAGCAATACAGCCGCCACAAGGAGGAGTGTGGCGGGGTCGGCGAAGGGCGGCGATGTTCGCTTACTGTATAGGAAATCCACCTGCGCCGTTGTCCTCTACACCATAGAAGTAACCCAAACAGAGTGTGCCACGATTATTGGCAGCTCGAAAGGTTAACTGCGTTGCAAACAGAGAAATATCGGAACACGTGTCGATCTAACGAATAGCGTCGTCAGTCGCTCGCAACGGAATCTAATGGCGGGGACCGGATGTGTTTCGTTTAAAAGTGTGAAACTCGACAATACCTAATTGATTTCATTTATGGACAAGATGAAGAATATAAGCAGTCAGTGTCATATTATGTATGTACGCACCGTTGTCTGCCAACTGAACTGCATGCATGGAAACGAAAAGCAATCAATTCCAATAAAATCCTGAAATAGTCAGGTCAAAAAGAAACACATAGTCTATTATAGGTGGCACTCGGTGCAAGAATACAGCGCGGCCCGAACGTATTTAGCAGTCGAATGAGCGAGGCTGTGAGTTTCAACGTCCTTCTCGCTTATGTCATAGGACGCTTGACATCACTTGGACTATCGCGTCGCAAGTTCTACTTTTCATTTTAAATGAAAATTTCTCAATAAATTAACTTTTCAAGAAATGCTGAAGTGTTTTGAATGAATGTGTCAACCTTTAGCACATTAGAATTAATAGGGAAGATATTAAATAACATCATGGCTGTACGCCTTAGATTTGTTAAAATGTGAAAATGTATACTTGCCCTACTTAAACAGTCAAGTTAGTCAGTAGAAGTATAAGGCTTTCTCCGTTACGGGAAGACGTGAATTCTAATCATTAGTGCCGTGAATTCAAAGAGCAAAAGCCAAGGGCACTTCCATTGCTCACAGCATGGTTTGCGAGCCGACTAGTTGTATGTGTATAAGAGAATGATGCCCGCTGAACGACACAACATACTCCAAATAACAATTTAATCCATCTTAAGGCTCCATGCATCGTTTGAGCTTCCACGATGGGCGACCATGAGTGCCTCGTGGCGGTGGCGCAGAGGCGCGGACGCCGACGAAGTGGTGGCGGGCCCGTCGCTGCCGGCGGCGCCTTCCGCCTCGCGTGACGTGAACTTGTTCATCTGCACCTTGGTGAACTTCAGCTCCTCGAAGATCGGGATCGGGTCCGCGGTCGTGGTGCGTTTGTTGCCCCGATAATACTCCGGCATCTGGACACGAAGAGCGTTCGCCTTGCCAAAGAAGGGTGTCCCAAGAGGCCGCATTCTCGCGCTGAGCTCCGCGCTCTCCGAACCGAGCAACACGAGTGTCCAACAAAGTGCTGCTCACAGTTGAGAGTTGGCGATTTGTAATAAAAAGCAACCGACAGGGATTTGTCTGCCCAACCCAATCGCGAATAGTCGAGAAAGGCACTCACGGTTTCGTTGACGGTCTCTATCCAGTCGGCGTAGGCGCCGATGAGGGTGAAGACGGTAGGCGCGTTGGGGTAGCCGCACACGGCCGGCCCGAACGAGATTACACCCACCAGCTTGCCTGCCAGCACCGCCGGCCCTCCCGCGTCGTGCTGGTAACACTCGATTTGTGTAACCGTAATATTGTCATTCGTTTTCCTGCTTCGGCTGTTGCTGAAGCCCGCCTAAAGGCGCGCGCACCGCCTGACCGAACTGAGCGCGTTCGCTCTTCGATGCTATACATTAGCAACCCGGCTGTTGCTACAGAAACTAACTCGAGCAGTTACTTCGTCGCCGCCTTCTGTATTATTCCGCTCAGACGAAGACCAGCCGCAATTGCTTTTGCTTCGGAACTTTTCTAATTGCCTTGAAGTAAGTTAAGCAACCACATTCATCCTGCAGGCCCTGTCTTTTGCCGTCATATTATTCTGGGAGGCGTAAGAAGGTAAACGTGTTGGAATGTCTACGGCTCTGCGGTAATTTGGAGCCGCGGTCCCTTAACGGTAACCAAGCAAGCCACACGCTAAAGATGAAATGGTAATGCTTACGTCACAAGCTCCCTCGCCCGTGGTCATGGTGCCAGCGCAGAACATTGTCGAAGCCACGAATTTACTGAAAATGTATTAATCGTGTTATTTTCTATAAAATATGAAGCTTACTTACCTTAAAAGCGAAATATTTCTCCTTGAGTCGCTAGTTGCTTATATTTTATAGCCAGATATTAACTCAGATGTTTTTTCTAATTTTATTTTTGATATTGTTTCTTGCCTGTGTGTGTCCCTCGATTGTCTCCGGCGTCACTTGTTCTGCACATGTACCTACTTCATAAAACGAAGAGAACCTACTCGCCATAAATCTCCTTGCAGAATATGTTGGGGTAGATCGGCAGGATCTTGCGGTTGAGGAAGACCGGCTCGTACGCCAGTCTTTGAGACATCTAAAGGTGCATACAACGTTAGCATATTCTGTCGCTCTCGAGCTTGGCCAAGATATAATAGTAAGACCACCAGCGGACTTAAAACGAGCTGTTCTTCTATTAAACTCTAAATCAGGCATTGCCAAATACAGTCAGCATTAAAGAAAATCAAATTACTTCAAATACAGGAAAAACCGTGATATTAAAATAAAATTAAAAACAGACGGTTCTTGTTTTTATGCATTAAAAAATGATAAAGGATCAGTACAAACTGCCTAGGCTCATGGGCAAGCTGATGGAAAGCGCAGCAGTGTGAATGAATCGAAAGGCACACCAACCTTGGTGACGCCCCAGCCCAGGATGAGCACCTCCGCGGTGGGCGGCAGGCCTTGGCCGCTCGCCGAGATGTCGATGATTTTGGGCACGCGGTGGTAGCCGAAGAACAGGTGCCGCCGCAGCCGGATCACGGCCAGATTGTGGCGCAGTGTGCGCGGGTTGTAGCCGGGGTGGAAGTACACCTGTCAGGCCAGCGGGACCAGTATCGCAAATGAATTTCGCACCAGTCTCATCAAAAACACGGCATAGAAAAAATTACCCACTTCCAGAGCTATGATGGATTCTCCTCCAATCCTGCTGTGGTTACTGCCGACTCGCACGTACAGCGCTTTCGGATTCTCTCGAAAGAACCGGTTGTTGTGCATCCTAAGAGTGGTAAAGTGTTGCTTTACAAAGTTATAAGTTTGTGTGGGAAGTACATTCCGAGTAGAAGCACTCACAACTGCAGACATGAAGCGGAAGTGAGCACCAGGTCGTGCCAGTAAATGACGCCTCCGCACCAGAACCTGCCCATCACGTGGATCGAGGCCATGAATGGATAGTGCTTGATGGTAGTCCTCTCCCCTTTGAATATTCTCCTACCGTCGTGCGAGTGATACTCCCTTAGGTCTTCCAGCTCACCCTGGGGATCTGTTGAGGGCGAACCAGTGGCGACATTTCACACAAATGCTATCGAATTTATTAATTTAAAGAGTTTCAAAGAGCTGTTCAATCTGAGTCTGGTGCGATTGACGCCAACTCATTCGTCTCAAGTCAATGTCTGGGGAGACTTAATTGGAACTCATCAATGTCTTAAACCTAAAGGTCTAGGCACGCTGACAGCTCGCTAGCATTGCGAGCTTTGTAATGAGATCTTCGTGGCAAGACAACCTAATCAATACATTATATTTACAAACACCGACGGAAAAAAGGGGTGCTGTAACTCCGGTATCTCTGTGGATGTGTGTTGGAGGTGCTTAAAGTTATAGACCGGTCGATCAACAGCTGACGCTTGGAGGTAGGCTCTCCATCTCTCTCGCTGACAGTTGCCAATCGTTTCAATTTATACGTTTTAATTGCAACACGAAATGCAACTCCAAATTATTAGCACTGTTCTCACGACATAAATTTTCTATTGGACTGGTGATGTGACAGAGCACCATGAAACTGTAAGCGCTGTCGAGTATAGATTCGATGTGAGTTCAGTTAAAATAGTACTGGATGTTAATGTAAATAATGTAGTTTCTGGAAACCGATGTGATAGATAGGATAATGCAACATTATAAACCAATGAACCATTACGCGTTCGCGTCAAGGGCTACTACATGTAGGATAAGTATCCGTCGTAGGCGATCATGGAGAGACATACTTACCATGCGACCGGTTGGAACTGGCATGGCTTGGGCCACGGAGTTTAGGGCACGGCCACAGCATGCAGACTGCTATAAAAAGTGGACAGTGTACGCACCCCAATACTTGTTGTCTTTTATGTAGAATTTATGGTCATCGTTGGGCGCTTCAGCGATCATTTTGTCGACAACACCGTCCACGTCTTCTTCGTCTATGACAATGTTGCGCCCATGGTCGTTCCCCATCACGCGGCGCGCTGCCCTGGCCAGCTCGTTGCCCTCGGCCCGTTCCGACAGCACCTGTATGATGTCGTCCCTGTTCATCTTCTCTTTCAGCTTCAAATACAAATGCTTCCGGCTCCCGTCGGCTAAGAAGGCGAAGTCATCGCTGTCATTTAGCGCTTTGAAGAAGTTGGTTTCGTTGAGAGTGGTGGTCGACGCTTCCGCTAGAAGCAGTCGCGTCTGCTGGTGCTTGTCGGCCACGTGGCGCTCGATCTCGCCGAGTTTGCCCCTCAGTTCCGCGAGGTGTGCAGTGTCTCCGGCGTGCAGGGTGTTCACGAGGGAGTCGGCGATGTCGCGGACGGACAGCTCGCCGCCCGCCGCCAGTGCCACGAGCCAGAGCAACAACATGTTCCGTTCGCGCCGCGCTCCTCTAATGCCGCTCCAATCGAATTTATCGTTTCAGCATTTACGACGTTTTTATTATTTATAAGAATGAGTTCAGAGAAAGCATTTCATGTTTTCAATTGAATCGAAGGTTATTGGCCACTGAGTTTATTATTACCTTCCAATAAACGTAAGCGTTGTTTGTTAGAAATGTGTTGAAATATGATATTTGGACGACATTCTCTAACTGTTAGGCCACAGACCGTTGGCGCACAGAGTGCGAACTGTTAAATTGACATTTCGTAATGCATCTATATGACAGGGAGTCTAGTCTAAGCTTACGGATTCTACACTCAATAAAGTACACCACGTGCTGCTCTGGAAATAGCAATTTTCTTTTAGTAGGCATGCCATTTAACTACAAATTATATGAAACGCAACTATTCTATTCGCATCTGAAAATATAAAATAGACATTTATGTATAGTATTGCAATTAACCAAACCTTCAATAATATTTTCCTTTCATTGATTTACAGTTTAAATAGCAAATCCGCGCGAGCCTTGACGCCGATCGCATCCACACGTTGCTTTCTTCACAACTATATCATGATTATTGTGTGATATTTCAAAGAAACATGTAATTCTGAAAAAACAAGTTTCATTTCAAGCTTGCTAGAACGCTTTGTGCATTGCATTGTATTCTAAACAAACAATGCTTACCTGGAAAAACAACAGAAACTACATTTGATTTGATTTGATGTCCTTTTCACCCATACGTTTGTATGGCTGAAATTTCGTGACTTCACGTCGTCAACGTGATATAATAGCAGTATATTTCTATTCGGAAGTGGAGCGTGTTGTACAAGTAAGGTTAAATGGGCAACCTGTGAAGTTCAGCGCGCAAAGCGGGAAATTTTTATTAAAGTGGTTTTTCAGTTTGCATGTAATCGTATTGTAAACGTGTAATTAGAGGATTTCTGTTCAATATGAAAGTCAGCATTTAACTTTTTGATTTTTTTATGTAGATAAATGAATGATGAAACTGAATAATTATTCATTTAAAATGAATAAGGAATTATTCATTTTATTTTTAATATTTAACCTTTATGTCATGAAATGAGCTTCATTGTAGATTAAAGAAAGATATAATCTTACTAGCGTGGTAAAACCGATTCCTAGATGTTCGATAATATTTTTTGTTTTTATATAAAAATTAGACAATTAAGAAAATTAAATCTATAAATTTATTAATTGTATATTGATTATAATTAAAAACCGTGGGAGAGCCATGCAACCCATGGGAGAGCCATGCTGTAGCATATGCTGACGTATAATTTGGGCCGGCTAATCCGAAGTGTTACCACGGGCTAACAGAATACTCAGCGTGAAACGGTACTTGTACTGTGTTTCGCAGAGTGAGTGAGGATATCGGAGGCCGATAAAAGTGCCACGTAAAAAGCCGGCAGCACAACCAATGCGCAAACTGCGGCGTGGTTGGTGATGGGTGGCGGTGTTCTCTTACCATTTAGGAGACCCATATTTCGTTGTCGCGAAAACCTTGTTAAAGAATTTGTTTTCACCTAAACGCGCCACGCATGCAATTCATACGTAACTATTTAATATTATATGGACCATGCTGAAATGAGAGAATATTTTAAGGTGATTAAGAACTAAATCCCCGTGAGACTTCTCTCGGTCTGAATGTCGTACTCCTCTCGAAGTTAACTTCTATTTCTTATCTTAATTTTATCTTTTACAATTTGTTGTACAAAATTATGTCTTATATCTGTGTTTGCTGCGATTAAGATTAACATCACTATTGTCTATTATAAATGTTTTGTGCTGATTGATTTTCATTAAACAAAGTTACTGTTAAGTATTTGCCTAAACATTCATAAACATAGCTTCTAAGAAATACAGCCTCCTTTGCTCCTCTGCCAAGTACTCCGCTTCTGTACGTGTTAAAGCCACGGTTCTTTGTTTTCGCTTTTCACATGACACGATTGAATTTCGTAACTTAAAGACGAGCAGCGGTCTATCTCATTCTACATATACTGTAACACTTAATGTAGATTTTTCATACATCATCATCATGATCAGCCAATCAAGTCCAGTGCTGGACATAGGCCGCCCCAAAACACGCCCACCTATTGCGCTAAACACATTCGCATATACCACTAATCTTTTCGAAGTCTTTCTTCTATCGTATAGTTTTTAATAATATCCTAGTCTCGTATTATATGTTTCGCGTACTGGATGTTCACAGATCAACCTGAGTTAATATAGAAGCAGCACCATCTAGTGGCAACGTTACATTGTTTTCTTTACTGGTTCTAACACGCATCAGAGAAGTATAATATTGTGGCTTGGAGGTGGCGCAATACACACATCCGAGGAGGTTGTCCAGAGCCAGGCGTGCAAATACACAGCGGAAGGGATTCACGAACGTTATAATCTCTTAATGCGATTAGAGTTAAAATAATTATCGTTTTTCATTATTGTTTAGCTCATCGATGAGGAGAGAGAAGCTTATCGAAAGCCACGTGTTTTAGATAAAGATAGATCAGCTCGAATGTCTTTGCTCCCTGCTGCGTCTACAATAACCCCAATTAGGACTTGAGTATTTTTATTATGTCTTTCATAATAATAAAAAAATATTTTTTTTCATTATAACTACAATGTAGTTTTGTTTTCTGAGGATTGGTGAATACATTTTCCCAGAGCGCGAAACGAGATATCTTATATTTTTAAAATTTTATGATGTATACAATTATGTCTATGTGTGCCTTTCGTATTTTTTTTTTATTTGAAAAACACAATCAGTGATAATTCAAGCGCAGAGCCATCTAGACGTTATTTATGTAAGCTTCTGTAGTTGTGACATCGGAGGTCGTCAATAAAGTTGACTTTAACGCAAATAAATAACACTAGATGACAGAGTTTCACATATCTGAAACTCGAGTTCCTTTTCCTTTGACGGGAAGGTTACTTGAAGGCTGAAGCGCCCGTGTCTGTGAGATTAAACAGTCAACGTTAGACAAGCCTCGTGTATTATTAAAGAGAGTCGAGGACATAGTACACTAAACACACATCGCAAATTAATAAAACAAAGAAACACATTGAATTCAGTCAAATAATCCAATATTGGAAAAAATACCTAATCATGCTCTTAATATATTTCGAAACAGCTCCGAAAGAGATGAAAGAGATGGAACCTAACCGTGCAAATGCTCTGCTAATACACTTTCCCCTCCCCTCTCCTCTGCCATTCCGCCTCCTCTCTCCGCGTCGGTTTACAAATGCTTTGTTTTAAATAAAATCGCGGCGAAGTTCATTCTGTGGAATTAATAGATACTGAGCAGCCAATAAATTCGCTTATTTTGCACATAAGAAGAGCTTCTTCAAAAAGCGGAATCCGTGCGACTGCAAACCGCACGGTTACTCCGCGCGGACCTTAGCGCCATTAATTCATTCACACATATTCAATTGGCGCGGCTGCCGCCACTCAACCGCTTGAAAATGAATTCGCGCAGATCTGTCTTTCTTTGATGACCGGCGGAGGCCGCGCGTGTCCGATAGTGACATTGGATCGCTTCGACACCGAGTATGACATCGTTGAGATGTAAAAGAAACCTGCTTTGTGGTAGATCCAATGTGGGGAATATTGTAATAAAAATATTAGAAACTGACATCGGCAGGAGGTAGATGCAATGAGGCGGCAAAATGGACAGTTTCCTCGTCAGGGCTGACAGACGAAGCGGGCTTACGCGCTCGCGTTTCATTTGGCTCCATTCGATGTATTGTTGGCTTCGCGATTCTCAGCTTAATTAACAGTTTCAAAACGCTTTACTCTGTATTTTCCATTGAAAACGTCCACTTGTCCAATCGCACCTGCTACGGCTGCACGCCGCGCCCTCGTGCTCTCTTCGCCTCAACTTCGAGGCGTGCTATTCATTCAGTCCTCGAACAGCTCAAAATGTTGCGGTCCCTTCTTGCAACTCGATATGCGTATCGAGGAAGAGTGGCAAAACGTTGTATAACTAAAGAAATTTTATTGAGATATTTTATGTCTCTGTGCGGGTTGCCTACTCCTAGACTAGTGTGCACAAGAAACCATTTTTTATCTTCTTAGTGATCATCTTTCAAACAGTTTTGATATAGACTTTGGGGAGATGTGAGCACGGTCGCTTCTCGGTGGAATAGCACCAACGAATAAGTTATGGCCCAAGGGTCTGGAGAGGCAGATATAAGCAAACTTTTTATGTCCATTTAAGAGACAAAATAAATTGGTATAATTAGAAAGCACGGGATTATTATAACAATATTTCTTTCGTCGGCGCTTTAGTCTACTCTATTCTTAATAAATACCTTTTGGAATGAGATGGAGATGTCCCCAAACGAAAGACGCTTAGAATTCGGCTCGTGCAGGAAGCATCTGAAAAACGTCTGGTGAGCCAGAGCAGTCTCAGCGTGAAATTAATTTAATGTGTTTTCTTTGTCAACTCGTAAATAGGAATTACCATAATATAATTACTCGCGTATTGCCATGAATATTAACGTCGCTGCGTGTCTTAATTTAACTGAGTTATATGTTTGTTTCTTTATTTTGTGCAGTTTTAACGCATTTTACTAAATATTGCTTTACCACTATCATACAAAACTACAAAGAATTTATTTAGTGAACTTAAAAGATGAGAACATTTATTTACAAGAAGAAAGACTATTAAGAAACAAGAAGATATTAAGCCTGGTAGGAAAAAATGTAACGTTTGTGGAAAATTAAAGAAAAGTGTGTTAGATTTAGTTACTTCCGTTGCTATAAAAGTTATATTAGATTATATACTTTAGTTCAAGAAGGTTCGAGTCCGATAGAAATGTATACGATAAAAATGTTTACGATAGAAAGGCAACAAATCTGTAAAAACATTTGCACTGGCATGACCGATTGCCATGCAGTGAAGCAAGCCACAGTGACTTTATAGGATAAATAATCTGAAACATATATCAATGCTCCATATTGTCCAAATATAAAAAGTTGGGAGTTGTACCGAATTATGTCATACGCAAGGAAGCGTTCACAAATCACGTTCTGCTTACACCTTTCAGGCCCTGACAGATATGGATAGCGGAAGTGCGGCAGCCATTACGGATCTAATGACGTAAATCCGGTTATGACGAATCCAACGATGGATTCCGTAAAGCTTTTTTATTTGCCTTTTAGTTGTATCGCCTGCGAGCTGTCTTTTACCTCCATACTAAAATTTCTGCTGGAAGTTGCCATCCGTTCTTATTCGCAATTCAACGTGTAGTTTTGAAAGTTGGTTTGTTTCACTTTTGTTGCTTGTTTTATGAGAGATAAGCAAAAAGAAGCGAAATCATCTCTTAGGTTACGTGTACGATGAACGAAGTCTGCTTCGAGCTCGCTTAGTGAAGATGACAAATCTCACTTCGAGATCGAGATAAGGGCCAACTTTGATGATCGATGTCTGTTCATATTGAGAATTTTGCGCAAAAAATTATAGTTTAATTTTTATTTAATAAAAATTTATTTAGTTTGACATCCACGCTTTAATAGGTAATAGAATAAGTATAATAGAATAGATAATCCTTCCTGTAAGTTGCTTTTAACTACCGATGAAACTATATTTTGTGTTCCTGTCTGTCCGTGGCGTCGAGCTCTTGAAATGCCGATTCGTAATACATTCTTATTAGGAACCTAGTAGGAGGGTATTTCAAAAGTGTTTACAATATCAATAAGACCTTGATGAATGAGAGGGAGTATTATTCACGTGCCTACTTGCTGCGTAACTCACAGACACTACGCCTTTCATGGTATTAATAAATTGAAATAGCCGGTTCGGTAGTTACTACATACATACATACGTACATACAATCGACGAGTTGCAAGCGGAAACCCAAGCAAGAGTTATGTCGTCATGTCCGGTCTTGTTACACGATTCTCTCCGGCGATGGTGCGGTTTACACTTCACTTCACTTGTTGTTCACGCCCGGCTAGATAGAGTTTGCGGTTGCGCTTCCGAGTTTTCATTCAATTCTGTGTCTTAGGTTTCCTTTATTGATACACCATGATAAACCACTGCGCAATTTTAAATGAATTTGAAGCAATCAAAGCGAGCTACCATTTGTTGTTGACATATGATTTAATACTTTCTTTTAAAGAACACTAAATTCTTAGTTTTGATATAGAAATGAATTTAAGAGAAACCGTGATGTCAGATACGTGTCGAGTGACAGCACGACAGTGGAGAGGTGAAGAAGGCCGCAGGCGGAGGGCCGCAAAGAGGCATTTACCTGAATATTTACTTGAATAAATATCGAGCACCCTGCTGCTTCATAGCAGGTCTCTGTATTTCCAAGAATTAAAATACAGTAAAATATGTTTTTTTCGTTTGAACCTCTCGAGAATGCGATCTATACATATGTACGTTAAGCGAGTAGGTGTAAAGAAACCAAGGAGTGTATTTCGCGCTAGCACCAAAAAGGGCTAAAGAGTAACAAGCCATGTCGCGTCTGACCCATTTTCGAAAACAGAAGTGTACTAACGCCGCGGAGAATCGGAGACACGGAAAACTTTGATATTCTGTAATGTGGGCCAGTATGTAAGCAAAACAAAAGCCGGCTTCATTTAAACATTGGCCGTGAACAATGCTTTGGTGAGACTCCCTCGCTTTTTATCATCTCAAGAGCTTCAGTGCGACGAACAGAATATAGAGAGATGTCAGTTCTGAAGATACTTTCAAAATAAATCCGGATTTGTCCATTTTCATCAAAAACATTTACATGTAATAACAATTTAATTTAATTATAAAAAAATCATAGTTTAATTTAAATCAAATATAATAAAAAAATATTCGGACTGGGAATCGAACTTAACGTTCCTCGCTTTGTGGTAAACTTATCTACGAATATAATATATCACTTAGCTACGAAGCCGGTATTATTCTACCAAAGAATAGCGACGCAGCACGTGAAAATGAAGCCCCGCACAAACAGCTCAATATAAAACCTACTGACGTTTCCATGGAAGATGTAAATCCTATTTCTTCTGAAAAGTGTCCGCCTAAATATTTTAGCCCCATAGGTTGGCAGTTGTGCTTAATTGATGCTCAATTAAATTGTTTACAGGAGGGTTTCGGTTAAAAATAGGTCACCGTAATTATTTGGCAGTGCACAAACAACGCCAACGTCAGCCAACGTACGCAAACTCACAATATAAATCTCAATATGATGTGATCACATTGTAACCACTTCACCCTCAAATCTTCAAATGGTGTAAATAACTATTTCCCTATCAATTTCTTAGCTTTATATGACTATGCTAATGATTTCCATTTGAAGCCTTTGCGTCCGGGCGCACTTATGCCTACGTAAATTGTACATTTATTTTAACCAAAAGAAAAACTCTTCCTTAAGCTGTTTATTGGGCAAGGCATCCGCAGCCGATACCATCATCACTAGCAAGCTGAAAGATACAACTTCGTTTGAATTAAAAGCGAGACTGAGGTGGCAGGATCTTGAGCCCCTTGAGCAACAGATGGTTAAGTACCTCCCTGGAGTACTCGTAGACGAGTATAAGGGAAGTGAATAGGTCATGAAAGCCGTCCGAGTGCAGATAACAAGTGATGCGGTTGTCATTAGTTACGTTGTTCTCTCCGGCGCTATTCATTACTTATTACATTATGTACAGAATTACTGAAGGCGTCTTTTACGTGGATCATTTACGCAAGGGCTCGATTAGTTGCCGGATTAGTTGCCGGATTAGTTGCTCAATCTCTTCAAACTACGTTCGAGTTGATCAGATTCGCAGTAATACAAGATAGAGACGAAACACGGTTTAGATTATATTATCTATTGAAATACGTAAAAGCTGAAGCTATCAAAACCGAACTTGTGGTACCCTTGTGCACTTCTCAATTTCTAATTTCTAATGAATGATAATTGAAACGAAACCTTTAAAAGCGACGAATCGATCGCTGCCTTCTCTTGAGACAGCGTTACTAGCCCTACTCAAACTTGTCAACTTAAACCTCTTGTTACAACATAAGATCGGTTATAATGATTGAGACTGTCCAAACAACAAATATATCCATTAGTCCTAACTGATTCATTTTTGGCCTTTTTTATATATTATAGAGTTAATAGCTCTTAATGAGTGATTTCATTATTAATAATCTGGCAGTGCGCATTAAACTTTCGACGCAGCGTGGTAGAGCTGGCATTGAAGAGTCGTAGCACGTAGAATAGCACTGAACCCGTAGCCGCGAAGCTCGTAGCAGCGTAGGACAAAGCTAATATTCTATTGATTTTCCTTATACATTAGAAAATGTGGGTACAAGATAAAATGGAACATCTTCAGTAGCAAACACTTGTATCTTTCCCGCGGACGAACCCTCCTTTTGTAGTACTTGTAAGTCATGTAGTCTTACGATTACAGGATATACAAGGGACGCGAATAATTAGGATGTGTGTCAAATTAAGGCAAGCGAAATCACCATGACGCACTGAAGTGGCCGCTACAACGCTACGCTTTCAAGCCTCGACGGCCGTGGCTTTACGGCCACCAATACCGTTTGTGGGTAACTTGTATTGTGTAACTTTTAAAAACTAAAATAATCGGCGTCATGAAAAACCTTTTTAATGTTATATACAATTTAAGTTTAACCCTATTTTTTCACTTCTATTCCATTTATACATTATGTGTATCCATATTTATATTAACGACAGAAAAACCTCTTAAGTTAAGAACAGGAAAAACTGCAATTTATCAAATAATCTTGAAAAAAGCACAGAAAACTGCGACATTTAAGCGCTAATGAAATTTCTACAGAGCGATTATTAATATTTTCATATAATATTTTGATTCTGACTTTTGAACCAACCAGTCCCGCTACTAGTTGAGCGATGAGTCCAAACATCCTTTGCGGATTTTCGTGTGCCGAATGGCGAACGCCGGGTCTCAGTAGCTTACGGTACGCGGCGGGAGTTGCACGCCTCTACGCCCCCTCTCATGTCCTTTCCCAAAGTCTTCTCCATCATCACATGAAACTAATCCATTGCCATATTCTTAATTGTCTCCGTCACTTTCTGTCTAATAAAGAAAATAAACAGTTTTGAATCTACAGGTGGGCGTCGAGTTTGCGCGAAAATCTTCCTGTTTTCCGTTCTCGAATTGTGTATTCATGTGGCTTTTGTCTGTGCTGTGATATATTTTATTGTTCACTAGTTTGGATTGCTCCATAAGGTAACTGAGGGAATAGCACGAACCATGGCCGTGCCACTACGCGTCTCATTTGTTATTAAAATGAAGTGAATTAATAATTCATCGTGAAAATAAATCTGTCAACTTTCGTCAAGAAATACCGTAATGACCTTCATCTGAAGCCGTGTTTGTTTCTGCGAAGTAAATATTCATTCATATTTTGCATATTTAAAACGAAATTAATTTTGATGAAACTATACATATTCTCAGTTACGAAGTTTGCCTAATAGTCAAGATAGCTATCCTACAATTTTTATTCTTTTTGAAATCGCGATGGTGATGACTGCTTGTGGCACATAATGTTCTCTTGAGTAGTAAGTTCCGTTTACTTAAACGAACGGTCGGATAAGTTTTTGAACTAGGAAACAAAAGAGTGCTTCATACTAGCACCTGCCCCGCACGTGACTGCCTCGATACATTATACATATGTTACGCAGCAAGGTTCTCTTTTATCTCACCAATTTCAACTCTCAGAATAGGAATACTCGTGTTAAACAATGTTGACCTAATTCCAAAACAATGTTCACATACATTCAAAACCTCGCATGACCGGTTGAATATTTGTCAAAGTTGCTGGAAGAAAAGTCCTGTACGTTTTTCAAGCTGAGCGAGTGCCAACGTAGCTTTTGTCAATGGACTTATTAAAAACAAAGTCAGATATAGTGAATTAAATAAAGACGAATTTAATTAATTCAAATATTTTCAACTTAGTTACTGCCCATATCAAAATGATAGAAAAGGAATAAAAGAGAATCGTCTCATCGGTGATAAAGGTTGCGTCTTTAGACGATTAAAGAGCTACAAGGAGTGATAATGAATTAACCAAGACGCAAAGAGAAAAATTAGAATTCCATTAAGCTATTATTGTGAGGTAAAATAATGTTTTGCGGCCTTGGTGCATGATTGACATTAATATTTAAAAGTTGAGCCCCAAACGAGGAAGAATCGAAGCAGCCTCGAGACGTGATCAGTACAAATGAGAATATCTTCTGAGAGGGGCTTCACAAATCTAGATAACCTCTATCTGCACGCGTCGGCTCATCCTTCTTACATTTGAGGAGTTGCTATTAATAACTCATGCGATCGGAGGATACATATTTTTGTTTATTTTATAAGGCTCAAATAGTAATTAAATAGCGCATTGGTTGTGTTGCCGGCTTTTTACGCCGCAGCAGCGGCATTTTTAAGTTTCTCTGATATTACTCACTCTGTGAAGCACCTTTTCACGCTGAGTATTCTGTGAGCCCGTGGTATCGTGGTCACTTCGGACGAGCCTCCCCAATTAGTGCGTCAGCATATGCTTCAGCATGGCTCTCCCTTGGGTGCGACAGTATTAAGACTCTCGCCCAGCTACTGTTAAGCCTTTCCAGAGACCGAATAAATTATAAAATAAATTATAATGTCCGGACCGGGATTCGAACCCGGTACCTCTGGCTTTATTGTAGATCTATTAGCCCATTAAGCCACGAGGCTCTCAAAAATTCATGTTTTAAACGATGACATTCAAAATGAATACACTTGCAGAACTTGCATCTCGCATGTAAACCAAAGTATTGTTTACCGTAAGCAGTATCTTAACAATGTTCACCAAAATTAGTTAAAAGCAGTTTGCCCGAAAGTTGAAAAAAATCTGATTGAACCAGGCTTCTCAATCTAATAATACGGCATATTTCAAAAGTTCCCATCCACTTTTACACTGGAAGTGTTATTTAGAAGTTTGCGCATCTCCATATCCAAGAGCGAACTCCATCTCACAAATTATCGGGATCATTGAACCCTATTACTCCGCTGCCTGAGCCGCAACAACTGGCGAAGCACTCCTTCTGAAGTGTGCGTCTCTTCTTGAGCTAATTGAGGTGCTCATCGGCACGTGATGTTGTTCAGGTTGCCTCCGTTTGTAAATTTATATCCTACTTTGAATTTTCAAGTATCAACTTTTAATATTAACTGTTAATATATTCCTTAACAATTTTTAGAACCTAAAAATGTTCTTAAACCTTTTGGTACTTGAAAAATTAAAAATGTTTGTTGCAGGATAAAAATATAAACGTAAAGTAAAGTTACTGCCGCCATTATCACATGCTCGTGTTAGAGAGCAACGCTCGGCTGTGGCAGTAGTGTGCCCACCCGAGCATCAGATTCCATGACCCCATACATGCGTGAACGCAAGAAAAAAATTACACGCACTTACTTTAAAGTACTGAAATTTAATTGCTCAAGTTGGAAAACTTCACAACACAATTTTCTCGGTATTCCTTTCCCTTTGAAAATATCCTCCAACCACACACTCCTGGGATTTCCCGACATTCTGAATAGCGACAGGAAAAAGTTGGCTTCATTTAATGTTATGTCTTTTAAACTTTTCGAGATTTAACCCCCATCGGGGAAATACCTCCTTGGAATGGCGTAT
>DWCF01000315.1:0-51050 GCA_018230265.1 Delias oraia
GGCATATTAGTTTAGGAGTGCACCTCCATGCAGCTAGTGTAATTACGCCGCCGTCAAAGACCCCTTGCTCGCTGTTTCATTCGCGCATTTGCATTTGAAGAACGCAAAACAAATATTCATACATCAAGAATAAATAGCGAACCGCGATGTTGTACAGTATAAGCCATAAGGTATACGTTACGTGCATTTTTAATGACGCCTTTGTCGCGGACGAAACAGCAGACGGTGTACGAGACGAGCTTCCTAACAGGGTTCATAGGCGAACGATAATTCAATTTCTTGGGCGCTGTATTTTTAATAGTACTGCACTCTTGGATAGAAATATATTGTTGCTTACGAGACAAAGCCCGTGCAAAAGCGTCTGTTGTTTTGTTAACAATTATTAGTGCAAGTACTCCTACAATATTGTTTCTTAAAAAGAATAAATCTAACCTAATCTATCTAATTTTTCCTTGATTTTTCTTTACAGAGGTTCTTACAAACGTTGGCAGACGTAATCACTATGCGAACGTATAAATAACAATTCTGTCTGCCGACACACATTTCTTGTCCGTTAAGCAATTTACACACTTGACATGCCTTAACACTTAAGTGTGCTTCATTTTTAATTGCTTTCGACCACGGTAAAATCAAGTTGTTGCAAATATTTAACGGCATCTAATATTACACTTTAAAATTATCGCCACATTTATAGTCTCGCGCTTTTTTCTGTCGGTTGTTCAAAATACAATCAATTGTCTTATAATTAAATATATACCAACATGTAGTTTAAGGCTGTAATTTTTAATTAGCGGTACTTGTACCTTCAACGGGTTTCTCTCAGTTATGCCGCCTCTAACAAATAGTAGAATAACGATTGGATAACGCATGCTATGGTCCTCCGTTGGCTCGCCACGTTGATTCGCCGCGGAATTGCGCAGATGCTAGTAATGACTGTACATTTATTACTTACCGTAGGCCGAGTGAGACTTATCTTAACGTATATAGGAATATCGCTATAAGCCCGTATCTTAAGAAATGTAATACTATTTTAGATTCGTTAAAAGACGCGATTGGTACTTCTCAATTCATATGTTTGCTGGTAATTAGTTATAACAATGGTTGCCTAAATGCATGCTTAAATTTGCGCAAGACAAAGACTGTTAGCGTAAAGTGCAATACCTAAACCAAGACTGGCTAAGTCTTGCATTGGGGCAACGCTAGTTACAATAAATTATTTAATAATTTCTAACTGTCGCTCAAATCAATTAAACCCAATATTATTATGAACGCTACCTAGTTCTATGTTGTTTAATGTGCCAAAATTAATGAGAAACTAATGAATTCTATTTTTTTTTTTAAGTATTAATATATACATATATTATTTATACATAGTTGGTTATTGTGTTACAGTATCGTAGGTATTTATTCATTAAAAAAAATACATGAAAGTTAAATTGAAGAAAAATACGTTGAAATGAGTTTCAAAAGTTAAATTGAAATTGAGCAAATGCAGAGCGAGCCGCGCGTTCAGGCCTAAAGCTAATACTCATCCTGATGCGCAACTAAATAAAGGATGATCAGGATCTGCACCGTAATGGTTAAATGAGATAAGAGCATACCTGAAGGAATTCGCTACCATAATGAGAGGGTTAAAGGTAACTTATCCGGTTGTGAATCTCGGTGCACTCGCTTCTCATTGTCAATTAAAAGTGCAGATTGCGACTATCGACCATCCTGGTATTGTTCCCCACTGGCCGGGGGTGAGTCTGAGCCGGACGGGATATCGGGCGCTTTGGCGGTTGGATGAGCATGATCGCTCGATTCGAATCGGAAACCGATTAGAAGAACCCCGGATGTAATATTGCGAATGATTGAATCTGTGCAACGAGCGTAGCCCTTTATTGAAACCTATCTCGTGTTCGACAATCTTTCCGCATTTTCGCCCACTTTGACCGGATTGCTAAGAATCTGATTAGGAAATTTATTGCGTTTGACGATGGATCTATTGTGGGTTTTGTGTTATGCGTATCGGTGAGAGACGCGGCAAATATATCTTCACTACGTTTCCTGTTTGAATAACGATTTGTGATGATGATTTGCAAGATTACCAATATTATTTATTTACTATTTTTTTATGGTATAGCGGATAACGGAGCAGGTGAGTCTCCTTTATGGTAAGAGAACACCGCCGCATATGGAAAACCGCGCCACAGTCCGCGCATTAGTTGTGTTGCCGGCTTTATACATCGTTTAAGCGGCATTTATATGGTCCTCTGATATTCTAACTCACTCGGTAGAAGCGCCGTTTCAATTACAACCACCACTTCACGCCGGGTATACTGTTAGCCCGTGGTATAACTTCGGTCGAGCTAGCCAGGTTAGTGCGTCAGTATATGCTTCTGCATGGCTCTCCCACGGGTGAATATTATTATTTATTTAATATAAATTCAGAAGTAACTCTATAATACACTAGTAAAACCTATGCAAAAGTTTTAAAGGTAAGGTATTGCCCACCACAAGTGTCAGCTTTCAGCGCCTCTCATAAACAGATTGTTATATAATATAATAATAAATATATAACAAAATAATTGAACTATACACATGCACATGTAGGAAGCTACATCTAAGTGGGGCTTCCAAGTTCTCAATTAAGAATAATACTGGAATTATAACCTTGGTTTCACACATCTCTTATTTTTTATTAATATATATCACCAAGAGTATAGAGACTGTGCCATTTGACAGGTCATGGTGCATTTTATATTGTTCGCTGCGGAGTTCTCAAGAAGTGTCTCGTTAAATATAAAAATACTCCCGAGTCCATTGTTCTGCGTGGCAATGCAATTTTCGAAAAGAAAATACATTTTTTTGTAAATTGAGCGTTTTCCGCACAATTACGGGGTATCGTTCGTATACATCGTTTCGCGTGTCTGTTGGCGGACATTTAAAGTGTGCTGGATGAAAAAATTATCTGATATTGATACATATCACGCTGACAACTGAATGGAATTATGTGCAGTCGGTTTTATCCGGATTTTAGTGCTCTTTTTGATGCATTTTCAAATAACAAGATACATACACACTTACAATTATCTTGTGAGTATAGCATTTTATTTAATTTAATGTAAAAGTTATTAAAAATAAATTGTACTTACGCTGCACAAAATGTGGTGTTTCACTCAAAAAAGGGCGTGCTTGTTTTTAAAAGGCTGTGAACGCACCTGTGGCACTGCAGCAGCTACTACAGCACTGCAGCAGCTGTCCATGGACGAAGAACAGGATTGTAAATGGTAGCAGATGAATTGAACTTTTCGTTCATTTAATTCTAAGACATCATCCCGTCAGTTTCGTAACTAAAAATTGTATATCAATCGGTGATTTGTTTGCGAAGCTCCGATACCTAGCCAAAAGTCATGTGAAACCTACTAATTTCTTCGTCAGGCTTCATAAATAATTAAAAACACTGATAAGAAAGGCCGCAGCCAATACGAGTCTGGACCTGCCCAAGTCGCGATTCCGAGAAAAACTCTCGTGATGGACTCTCACGCGTAATCGTCCTGACTGGCGCCGAATTTACCAAACCCGTTCTCTTAATATTCTGTTACGTTTACCGTTTCACCGAACCTGACCCACAAATGCGAGACATATCAACACCGGGCCTACTCATATTTATGAAGACAGCCAACGAGCATCTATCACCGTCTGCTATCGTGAAGCTTTTCTAATTATCTACGCTTCGTCTACCTCAGAGTAACAGCGTTCAATTGTACTTTATTTATTTATTTTTAATTGACTGAGGGTACCGTAGGCCCTTGAAATGATCTCGCTGAAGCGTAAAAAGCTGGCAACACAAACAAATCGTGGTTTATCGCGGTTGTCCATTGGTGGCGGTTATCTCCTATTACAGCGGTTTCTCTACTGCCCGCTATATAATAATAAATTAACCTGAGTTTTTATAAATCTTAGCTACATTTTGAATTTTCATCCGTTCATGTCATAAATAAGTTAATTTTTGACTTAAATATATGATATTTTTTCGTCTCTCCAGGGAACTATAAACTGTAGTTTAAGATTACCATCATTAAATTCTGATAAATGAAACAGCTTTGATCTTATCGCGTCAGTTGTAACAGTAGAAAACTTCGGAATCCGTCAAAATCGACATTTAACTATGCCATAATTTTAAGGTTTATACATACACCGGTCAATCACCGGCTATTAAATAAATAAAATAAGGCTCAAAAGAAACTATTGTTTATATTTGCCTATATAAATCTACAGTAGCGGTAATAGTATTGGCAAGAATCTTATTCAAAAACCATCTTGAGAAGGTATAATAATCTCTTAGAATTTATATATTTGAAATTAGCGCAAGATGTTTGTCCTTCCACTACTGTACGTCTTTAAAGAATTTTGTGCCTCACATCAGCATTCCGTGACATCAGCTGCCTGTAGAGGTGTCTCCAGAACAATGTACTGGGGACCATCAAATAGAGAACGTATCCCTCAAAGGCCGGCAACGTACACAGGGCCTAGCAAAGGCTGGGAGTGTCCATGGGTTGTGGACCAATTATCCTAGGTGAGCCATGTTTTTCATGTAAAAAAGAGCAGCGTGGTAATATGAAGAGCGATCTGAAGAACAAACATTTCAATTTGGAAACGGTACCCGGGCAAATGCTATTAAAACAACACACGCGCTACGAAATATATAACTGTATCGTCAATTCGTTTTTCACTTCGTTGACTTAATGGCCCTCATTTTATGAATCATTTCGACATAATTTGACACTACAGTAACATTATACAATTTTTTACCGTATGACGGACGGTGGCTTCAGTGTCAGTAACAGTTTTGTGCTCGTAATGAGATGCGGATCCAATTCGTTCCAATATCGGAAAGAAATTATTTCGCTACCTCTTTTACAAGGTGTCCGGTGACAGAGTTAGAATTTGAATTTTGAATTCTTTCGTCTATTAACAGGATATATATCGTATTGATCTTACGAATGTTTGCGGTATTCGCCTTTAGAGATAGTTTTACAACTGACTACAATATTTAAAATTTACACATTTTTTGATTTTTGGATTTTATTTTTTTATTTTATAGCGGTCAACAGAGCAGTCTTCCATAGTAGAAGATAACCGCCGCCATAATTCATGCTTTGGTTGTGAAGTCGGCTTTATTCACCGCTTGAGCAATATAATTCCCAGCGCATTCGATTTTCTCACTCAATCAGCGAAACACAAATATTGTTTCACACTTCTTGTCTTAAAACAATACTGATACTCAATTATTTGTAATTTAGAAATCTATAAATTCATTCAATAGATTTTTTATAGTGGAAAATGGAGCAAGCCAGATTTCTGTATGGTAAGATAACACCACCGCCCAATAGACAACCGCGCCACAATCCGTGCGTTGATTGTGTTGCCGATTCTTTACGCCACTTAAACGACATGTTAGAGGGCCTCCGATACCCTCAATCACTCAACGAAGCACCGTTTAAAGTATAACTACCACTTCACATTGAGTATTCTGTGAGCCCGTGGTATCACTTCGGGCAAGCCGGACCAATTAGTGCGTCAGCACGAATCTCCCACGGGTGCAAAAAAGCTTTTAGTTGTTTCATAATTGTACGTCATGTAATATTGGAGGTATGCCAATGCATAAGCCCAATAGTTCACAGTATGAATCTGTGCCGACTAATTTATACGTAACCCCATATTATTAAAATTGTAGCCAGACCAATTTTGAATATATATTGGCTAGAGTGCAACGTATTATTTTCCGTACGCTCGCCGTAAGTGCTTCCTCAATGGCTAATAAGACATAATGACGCGTTATTTGTGAAGATTCACGAATTTCGATCCGGACGAGTAAGGTGCGGTGTCACTGACCTGACAACACTTGGACCGCGTCGACAGCAGGCGTCTGCAACAATGGAACATTTATTTAATTCAACATTAGTACAAGTGGAATTGAAGACGTTACAATTGATCTGACACGCTAATTGTAAGCTGGGACGGTTGTACGATACGTTGTCGAACGCACAGAGTGGCTAGCGCTCGCGCACTATCAATTTACCAACTGCCAGAGTGACGTGTTGCTGACATTTCGTAGGTCTTTGTGATTCTTTTAATGACAGTAATAGTAAGTTTAAATGACAGTAGTTGTTGCCGTCGCCGTAGCAGTGTTCGATCTGTGTAATTTGTTTCATACTATTTACACGATTTGTGGTGGTGCGAACCTTTTTTTCTTGTGTGTCAAGCAAATAAGTCTTTTTATTTGTATTTTATCTATAACAGCATATTTTTAAATATTTTTGTGCAGCTTACATATTGATTTTTCATATACGAGTAAGTAGGTACTAGTGGATGTGGCAGAAGTCCATGAGTCCATGTGATGAGGTCTCAACAATCCGTAAAAGCACCGAAACAAACAAAAGCGATACTGTATATATTTGTAGCTGGATAAAAGCGAATGTTTATATAGATTTAAGTAAAACTGTAATAGCCTTCATCAATACTTCGATTCGCCAAGAAAAAACACTAAATTTTTTGTAGTTAAATAAAAAGTAGTCTATATGATAATCCAGGATGTTAGCTACCTCCGTACCGTCTGTCCAGCCCTAGAATGATAATTTGAGTAACAATTTGTTTCCTATAGACTTAGGCTGCACTGAGCCAATCGTTGAATTCAAATATCAGAGAATCTCGCCAGATCTTACATCGAATCGTACTCAAAGTAAAGGATACAATATGCAGTAATATTAGCTAAAGGTTAACTGGCCGGGTTGCGCTTACGAAGTCGAAATGATTGTTATGGACGATAAACACAATCCGCTGTTATGTAAGACGTTGAAATGTTTCAGAGTTACTCGAATGTTTGATAGAATCGGAATTGCTCTGGCTGGGTAGCAATTTGCGCACCAGTTACGGGGAGCCTGTTTGTTTAGTGTGGGTGTTACGATTGGTATTGGTGTATTTTCTATTATTTGCATGTTAGAATGCAATCACTTCGTAAAGTGAGTAGTACCTACGCTGAAAAATGCTGACGCACTAATTGGACTCGAGGGAAAGATATTAGATAGATATGGAAAGATATAAGAATGCCATAGGCCCACCAAGTTTAGCTACTCGCTATGTGTCATAAAAAGCCAGGTAACACAAAGAAATGCGCGGTTGTCCATGGGCGGCGGGGTTCTCTTACAATATAGGAGACCCTAATAAAAAATATTTCATGTGTATGCTGCTTCCAAAATCTTAAGTTATAATCTCCAATTAATGAGTCTTATTTAAGTGTGAAAAATTCTTGATTTTTTAAATTTCCTATAATTTAGGACTTATAATCTTAAATCGTTAACAGTAAAACAATGTTTCAATTAGGTTCCGATTTGCATTTAACTGTATCAAGTTTAAGTTTACGGTTTTCGAATTTGAGATTACGGAAAGGATTAGGATATGTGTAAATGCGGTTCATTTTAATTCTTAACTCGTGTGTGATTGGAATCATTCTTACGGATTGAATTATTCAGAGAGGTATTTCTATAATTGAATGTAGGAATACGTATGTAGATGAAAGTTAGGTTATATTGTAAACGAATTTACCGTAACATATTTTTCAGAAATGACTAGTGTTAAAATTTATATGTAGTAATATTTTCATACCCCTAAACATTGGTAAATATAAAATATAAATAAATATAAAATGAAATTAAACCGTATGAGTTTCTTCTTTGTTCTTCTCGTAGAGGTATATTTTTTTTCGAAACAATTGTAGCTTTTCTAATAAATCGACTTGCAAAACTACCCCTGATAGGGCCTATTTGAATAAATACTTATTAATTTGAATTTATTTTATGATGTTACATTAAGTATGTATTTTACATACTTTTTGTAGCGATGTTGATACTTAATTATATTACATATTACCTTAGCCATAGTCGCCTATATATTATGTTCCATTGCTGATAGATAGATTCGTTCTGATAATAATTATTTTTTATATAATTTATTCGTGTACTTATATATAGCGGTGTTGCTATATGGTTAGTTTATGTAATAAAAAGTAGAGCTGTTTAAAATTGTTCCTCGCAAACAATCGATTTGAACCGTGAAGTAACCGTAAGCCGTTATAAAACAAAGGTAATATGATTCACGTTGTATTAAACTTGATTGAATTAAACTTACGCAAGTTTTTTTTATGAAAATAGGGAGACAAGCAAGCAAGAGGCTGCTATATAATTGAAGATCAAAAGTCATATTGCTTTTTTTATTGAAGAAAAGTTTTTAGTGATTGGAAGTTTTAGTTGATATTACAAAATATAAATCATTTAATTAAGTAAAAAAAACTATTATTAATTCTATTATTTCAGTATTCTGGAAATTATTAATCAAATAAAATGGGAATAAAGATATAAATATATCATATACGTATATAAAATATACGTCTAAACAGCCTTCTCGCATTCTTTAAAGGTCGTTTAACATGAGTTGTTAGGATTCGTGAATACATAGTATATACAAATGTATCGGGAATAAAGCCATTCGACACTTTATCTTCTCCAAACCGCACGACCGAAAATCCTCATAAAACACTTCAAGTATTGAAATTAGTTTCTACTCCAACGAATCAAATTATCTTATTTTTGGTACAAGTTTTCCTGCTCAAATAATTTAACGATACGTCAGACTTGCACGGCGGGATATGCGATCTTATCTTGCAATACCTTTTTTGTAAGGGTACGCATACCAAAATTATCCTATATAAATTAAATCGTTTAAATGCTATAAAAAGCCGGCAACACAAACAAAGCGCTTTTTATTGCGTGGTTTTCCATGGGCGGCGATGATCCTCCATTCCCCGCTGTACCGTAAAAAAAACCTTAAGCACAATTAGACAGAGAAAGAATATAAAATATATAAATATTAAAGAAATTAAAATATACAATGAATTTCGCGATGAGAGACGAGAGACATATACTAATATTGTAAAGAGGTAAAGTTTGTGGGTTTGTTAAAGGATAATGTCTGGTAGTGCTTCAACTGATCTGGCAAATTCCTACACCAATAGGAATATATGTTGTTTGTGAACGTATGCTATATATTAACCGGAGAACTTAAAAGGCTTTAGTGGTGGAAGTTGCTACCTAGTAGAAAAACGGTCAAACGATAATATTACACACGGCATATATATTATAGACGGTATGACTTCTATGGTAAATGTTTGCTAGATCAGCTAGTGTATGATACAAAAATTAAATATCTTTTTCATTTAATCATCACTCGATACTAATTGTCGTGATCCATTTACAAGAAACTTTGACGTCAAAATAAATTATGTATAATTAAGTTTACGTCGTGTTCGGCAACAAATGCACCGCGGCCTTTTCTCCAATGACGCAACTTTTGGCTAGTACACAATTTATTGATATTATTTTGTATGGTATCGCGGACAATGGGGCAGGTGGGTCTCCTATGTATCTTTTCACGCCGCTTAAGCAGCATTTTTAAGGGCCTCCGATATCCTACCTCACTGAGCGAAACACAGTAGAGCTACCATTTCAAGTACAATTACTATTTCACGCTTGGTATTCTATGAGCCCGTGGTATCACTACGAACAAGCCGGCCTAAATATTGCGTTAGCATAAGTTTCAGCATGGCTCTCCCACTAGTGCGACAATATTAAGACATTCGTCCGGCCAATGCCAAGCCCTTCCAGCGACCCAATAAATTATAACTGTCCGGACCGGGATTTGAACCCGATACCGCACGCTGCATGGTAGACTTTTAGAAGCATTTAGCTACGAGGCACTCGACGAGAATATTATGGACAGAGTTTCACATATCATAATAAAGGACACACCGATATCATAACCAATCAGAAGTAAAAGGCTTATACGATACTATAACGTATTTATTTCCGATTAGTTGTGTTTTAATTTGGATTGCCTGGAAAAAGGTCCATATAGAAGACGGTGAGCAAGCGTTAATGCAAAAGAATGTCCGCGTCCACCTGAGTCAAATGAGGAAGTGTTTCCATCGCAATAACGTAAGGAAGCCATTACCAAACGACCCCCGATACTTCGTAGCTGAGTAGTGTAATCTCGCTTGTAAATTCGCGCCGAGATAACACCTGAATCCCGAACACGAGCTCACACGTGCCCGGTGCGATGGATCTCGTCGATTGATGTAACTTCTATGTTGTATCTTATTGGCCTTTAATGTGGAATGTACGTGATGTGCATAACGAAGGCGTATTTACCGTACCGTACCGACGTCCTTTCAGTGACGGTGTAGGGTCGACAACCCGTGAGAGCAAATATTGACTCGTCGGTTCGCTTCCTGTGTTGCTTAGCTAGTGAGCCGTTTTAGCTTCGATAGAGCAATTTGTTTGCATGTGCCAACTAAAGACATTTATATTTTTTTTGTTTCTTCTGTTTTTGAGAGGTCCTGTAAAACCGCATACCACTTGTAGCGGGGCATAAAGCCGAGGGTCCTCGCCTTTAATTCGCCCATAATTTCGCCAAAAAAAGAGTTGTCTATCGACCCATGCGCTTAAATTCGACTGAATTTCTGCCGAAAAGAGGGGAATAGTGAAAAAAAAATTATTTTGTTTCTTAAAATTCTATTCCAACCACGGATTCCTAAGGATTCAAGGACAGTTTTCACGAACATTTAAAAACATAAACAGGAAAAAGTCCTATTGAATATGTATTTTAGTAATTTATGCTAAATTAGCATTTATGCATTTGTTGCGGCACGTGCGGTCCGACAGGTTGGCCCACACTGCACGTATACCTACTCGTGGACAGTGTATTATATGTACATAGTATATACTGGTTTTCGTTTACCATAAACTATTAACAACTAGAAATTCTTTCATTTTTCGACAAGAGTTTTGCTACTAACTCAACATCTGTAATCGTCTGTACGAGTCTGGTATCGACACCTTACAAATATAGCCTCTCCCACGCGCAGTAACATTATCCACAGTCCACGTCGTACTTCCAACACTTAAATTTGAATAACTTAGGTTGTATCGTTTACTGAGTCGCGAGCTGAATTTCAATATTTCAGAGCACAATACTGGCATAAAGCATGTTCCATTTCAGCTTTGTTTCAGAGCCACAACGCCTAACTGTTTCACCAATGTATACAATTGTTTTATAGATGATAAACGCCTTACGGAATTCTTATAAAAGGTTAAAAAGAGAACATTAATAATCATAAAAAATAATAACAATTAAAAGTTTATAATTTATTCGGTCTGTAAAGGTTTGACAGTGGCCGGGAGACTGTCTTAATAATGTTTTACCTATAGTAGAGTCATACTTACTGATGTACATACTGTGTGTATATACTGTGATATCATAGGCTCACGGAAAACCGCGTGAAACAGTACTTGTATTGTGTTTCACTGAGTGAGTGAGAACAAACTGCTCACAGGTTGTCCATGGAGGGGGAGGGAGGTGTTCTCTTACCATAGAGGAGGCCCGCCTGCTATGTTGCCCGCTATGCAATAAAAAAACTCAAATATATTTTTAGTGTTTTGTCGCTTTAACAATAAATGTATATCGGCGAAGTGACAGAATGTTCAGATTCAAAGAGAAGGCTATACTTTTAATTGAATATTTGTTTTCTAAGCAAAACAACCGTGAAATATTTAATTTTTTTATGTAGAATAGGCTGTTTCTTTTGTATTCGATTAGCATATGACCTAAGAATTAGTAGATATTTTGAAATAAAATGTGACAAGTAGTGAGTGCAATCTCAGACAGCGGTATTTTAATATAATATTACCTTAATGGTAATGGTAAAAGGGTAAATGAACTCAATAAAACCTGTTTTATTTGTTTCATATTTAAGTGTAATTCGATTAATTTTTTCATTCCGACAACAGCTCACGCTTAAGCAATAGCCTACACAATTTTCTATCCATCGCCTACGTACGTGCTTTCATCTGCCACAATTATTGCCCAAAGAAATGGACACAATGACATCACTGAAACGTAATCACGGTGTTACGTATAATATTTCCAATGAGTATTTCGTCTGCGGTGTTCTATTGGTTTTTGTATAGGCCTCGGCCGTAAAAAAAGGTAATACAACAAAGGTATTACAGCGTATATACAGCAAGTACAGCTAGATTCCATTGCCGTAGAGCGTGAAATCCCATTCAGGATGCCCACTATGGAACATTAACTATGGAGCTGCCGAAACAGGCGAAAAAGTGGAAAAAGCTATCATGCCGATTTTATGCTTCGCTTTTGTAATTGAGAATAATCGAGCGAATGTTGAAGGCCGTATAGTCTATTCGATGCTGGAAAAATATTGCTTGGTACGTTGCTTTTTTCAAATCTTCAAGTTTATTTGTTTAGCAACAAACATCGAGGTGCGGCAGATGTAATTATATTCTGAATCGAGCTGCAACAAGCAAAAACAACAGGTCCTCAGAATATTTCCCGTGATAATTGCGATAGAAATGCCGAGGAAAGCAGCATATCTATCGAGCTCATCCCATAAAAAGGACGGCTTAGCTTAAAGTAACATTAGCTGGCACCAATGTTCTAGCTGTGAATTACTGTTCACTATAACAGTAAAACTATGATTCTCCGTGTTGTAAATTCTGACGCTTTAAAAATAGTCGTTCGCCCACCATTTCTGTCTCCGCAATTTCCTGCTCCGACCGCACTCACCGAAACCGCATTGAACAAAAACAAATTGACCGACTAATATGAAAGCAGAGGTTTGCTCAGCACCCACTTCGTCGACCGGCCTTCGCAGTTCCTCGTTTCTCTATTATCCAAGAAACTGCAAAGGCAGCATCTGTGTCACTTATAACGCGCGTGACATAGGCGTGGAGGTTGCTAAGAGAAATTCTTTTATGCGCGTAATGCAAACCGTTTCGGCCATTGTTCAAAATCCATCTTTGACAGCCAGTATAGTTTTGTTTATATGCGGAGGCCCGCGGAGCGTCTTTGTGCTAGTCATAAATATTTATGAGAGAATACCTATTTGCCGCACACACGGCTCTTGAGTGGATACGCATTCTATTGTCACTCTAATTGGATAGTTAGGTGCTCATTTGTTCCAGTCTGGGAAGAATAAAAGGCCACAATTAATGTGCTCGAGCTGTTAGCCGTGAGCTCCCTATGAAGCAATCTGATAAAAGTTACATAACGATACAGTATTGGATAGTGATCCTACTTTCTCTCAACTAGTTTCTTGAGGCCACTATAAGAAAGTAAAACCCCGCTATGTGGCGCTCGGTGGCTCGCCCCGTGTCCTGTTGACACACAAATTGCTGTGATAAATTATTCTGGAATATCAACCTGCTGCCTCCATTTCTATCCTCAATTTTATTGTCACATGTTGAGTTATGCGCGCATTGTGAACGTGCAATTTAATAACTTGCATACCATAAATTGTAGAGAAAGGCATCGAAGTGCAATCGAACAAGGGACATATCTGTTGAATGAGCCCGTTCGGAATGCAATATCATGTTGTCCTAATGGGGTCTCTGCAGAGATATGGCCTTTAAGGTAGCAGAGTTTACTGCGGAAAAACAGATAGCATTCGCTGGATGAGAACGACGACATTGCGACCTCAATAGTGAGATTCGCCGGATCTGGAACGCGGGAATGGCAAGCATGGCTGTGGCCGCTTGTTATCACGCTACTCGCGGGTGCCCTCTTGTACCATTTCTCCCGTACCGGTGACCTTACACGACGCCCGCGCGGAATTATGCAACTGAATGTCGGCGGTCGTAAAAGCATCAAGTGCTCGGGCATTAATTTCCGCGCAACGGTACTTCTCTGCGTCTCATGAATGCATCGGGCTGGCCCTCGTGTACGGTGTTGTTCGCCGGTGTGTTACAGCGTTGACACACTTTCAGGTATCGTTGCGAGGGGTCCGCGGCGACCGTCACGTTTCCCATGTTAAGAATGCTTTATTGAAGTCATGATGTGACCTTAACATTGTATTTTACGATTGCTCGTCACCAGTCCGAGCACTGACATTTCAATAGGGAAGGTGAGCTTGGGTCGCGCCGTGAGACGTGGCACGATGTGCTATACTTCATACATATGTAATAACATTCGGTCACAACGCTACGAAAGTATCCTTGACGCTTCCGGTGGCAGCTGTATTTTACTACTTATTAGTGAGCGATGCATCGAATATTTTTCAAAATACATTTCCCTTTTGCAGTGCATGTAGAATCTTCAATTCGAACAAGTTGTTTTGATTTGCATCTAATATTCTTGAGTTAATATTTTTCTTCTATTCAGGTAGATAAATTTGCGTGTCGCTTCCGGTGGCAGCGGGGTGCTTCTTACGAATGAGCGATGCATCGAATATTTTTCAAAGAAGAATCCCATTTTGCAGTGCATTTTGATTCTTCAGTTCCATCCGGAAACAAATCGGTAACCAATGTCGATTCGCATCTGGCATTCTTGAGTCGTTATGTCGATTGTAGGTGCTCACGATTCAACGCCGGTATTAATGCATGTTCACGGGATTTCATTAGGCTGTCGGTATCGGCGCGTTGAATCGCGCTCTCGTTAAAATGTCCTGATGGCATGACGACAGATCCTATTTGGCTAGAGGTGGCACGCGACTGGAGGCCTATCACTTCGAATTCTGCAAAGCGTATTTGTTACTTGGGTTCTCTCATTGTTTCACAGTAATATGGGGCCGATTGCATCATTAACTACCATGAAATACGTAGGTCTACTCAACTGTATATTCTAGTTATAAATAGTCCGTGATTTCCATACTCTTTACATATAATCTAACATTGCAATGGTACGTTCTTGTTTAAATTCACAGTTAATTAACGAAACAGGCGATCTTATTAATCTCAGCGTGCAATTTAACCAGTTTGTAAGGAGCTAGCGAGTCCAAAGACTCGTTTACCAATATCACATGTATTGTAGCGGATATGGCTTACTTTCTTTATTAATGACCAACCCGCTGGTATTGCTCCAATTTTAAACTATAACTGTTCTGCAAAAAAATCAAAATAATGATATCTGTTTAAACAACATATTCGTGCACTTGACAGTGCTCGGGCGAATGTCTTAACACTTAGCCGTACCCGTAGGAGAGGCATTCTGTAGAATATCACATATTCTGAGACACCAGTTGGTGCCGCCTCGTCGTCTTATACTACAACCTCAGAGAATTATTTTGTTTATTCTATAGCGGACAACGCAGCAGGTGGGTCTCTTATATGGTAAGAGAATGTCGCCGCCCATAAACAACCGCGCCACAGTCCGCGCATTAGTTGTATTGCCGGCTGTTTACGCCGCTTAAGCTGCACTTTTAAAGCTGCTGCTCCGTCCATCTGCGAAACACAGTCGTGAGGTCATGGTATCACTTCGGTCACAGTTTTGTAACTATTTTATTTCGTTTCGTTGTTTTTGAATAACTTATGTCATAAACTGCACATTTTACTTGAATAATATTTCATGTTTAAAATCTGTCCGCAATAAATTTCTAGTATAATAGATACCAAAGCATTTCCTTGCAATTCAGATGTGACATTCGAGCGCCGCACAAACATAATGCCATTAAGCTTCACTGGCTCTCGGTCTACTAAACGACACATTCTATTCAGAGATTGAGATTTGATTTAGCCATTAAGCCCAAGGGCTGGCTCATAGGGCCGAGACACGCACGCCGCTATCGCGATGGAGTGGGACGTCTCGGGCGTCAGATGTTTATATCAATGGCCCGGTGTCGATGATTCAATTTACCAAATGGCCCATTCCAATACATAAAATACACATAAATGTATATTGCATACGGGAAATGTAAATATGGTCCGATCTTTATTGCAGCGACACAGACGATATATATGTGTAACGTGACTGTTTATTCCGCGTAATAAAATCGTGTAAAGTGTAGTCGCTTTGCGGGACAGTGAGAATGCTAAACACTTGCAACCATTTAGCGGAGATAGAGGAGTTATTGTATGTCACGTGTACATTTCTGTATATATGTAAGAAATGTTTTTCTTAATTTAAACAGCCTGCGTTTTGCGCTGTCACTGTCTGAACGAAATGTCGAGTTGTTTTGAATGCTGAGTGATCTTAAAACGTTTGCTAAAAAATGTTACATTAATTACTAAATCTAATTAATTAAGTTGTATCCATCGAGAGATGTTATTTTAATTGTCGTTTTGTTTACAGGGAAATATTTTTTTTTTAATTTAAGTTTATTTCTATATATCACTTGTCAAATAGGCTCTTAGACATTGTGTTGCGGAGAACAGCCCGTTACCCCAAATATTTCTAATTATTCGTTATAAGTTACTTATATTTTATGACTTATTTAGTTGTTCGATTTGTAATGCCGTAATTCCCGTCTCGTGTTCGACTCTCTCGAAAACAAAAGAGCGTCGCTGACCGGGTTAGCCGCGAATGGCGAATGTGCGTGGTGTCCCGCCGAGGAAAAAGTGCCGCCGACGAACTGTGTGCGTGCGCCTAACGGTCTTGACGAGCCGAATAAGCGGTTTAGCGTCGTACATGGAATGATAATGTCTATGGAACACACTTGTCACCTTGCGCTCAGACGCCTATCGTGCTCCCACTTTTTAACATTAGTAAAAGCAGAGCGTCGCGGCAGAATATAAAGTTTCATCCGAATCACCTCAATGTTTGTCGTTTTTATATGGAAACGGTGGCAAACGAGCAGGAGGCTTACCTAGGGTAAACGTTCTTCCGTCGGTCTTGGTTTGGAAATATCTCAGCAGGAAGCTGATTTCCCAGAGTGAGGTAGAGTGCGTCACAAAATTGCTTAAAACAGTTATAGATCAGTTGTTGTAGTTCCACAATTAAGCATTTCTTAAAACATCTCTAAAGCTGGGGTCTTTCGAAAAAAGCGCAACTACGCCTTAATAATGAATCCGTAGTAGCCTACCAGATGCTAAGCCTGTATATGGACGGTGTGGTATTGCCTACCATTAAAAAAAATGCACACAGACTTCGCTCTATGTACTGAGTTACCGTTGCACCGAGTGTGCCTTAAATTATTCACCTGTGAAATATCAGGGCTTACGCTATTCGTGTCCGATAGAGTCGCATTTATCAATAGCGGCTCACGAATCACTTGGATCCATTCGTTTTGCGGTACTTGGGAGCTCGATTGGATCCCAAAAGGATTATAGCTCGCGGCGCGCTCACGACTCGCGGCTCCTCTCTTTATCGCCTCGCTCAGGAACGGTACCGATCTTAAAGCTATTTCAATGCCATCCACCGGCAGCGGTTTACGTAATGGGTGCACCATGCAAAAGCCCGTATCCGTGCAGCGTTACCGTTCATATCGGACCGACGGCTTTGCGAAGTAAAAGCAACGTGCGGGAAATCCGACCAAGCCGCGAGCGCTCTCCACCGTGCAAATACAGCATTCGCTCATAGTTAAAAGAACGCCCATTTAAATAAACGCATTCAGGAAGTAGTTAATGCAGGATCTCGTTCTGCGATTCCATGCTCTGTTGGAGAAAAACTTGTATCTCGATATGAGGAATTGCTGACTAATCTCGTCGCAATCGAGTCTAGTTCGGGCGAAGTCATTGCACCTCACACCTTGTTCCCTTTCGCGACATGTCAAATGCTTTCTCCGCCGGCGCTTGCGCTTTGCCATCACATGCACTCTTCCTTTCTAAATCGCTTTTACTTAATTCAAAACAATTAAATTCTACACATGGTGAAGTCGTCTTTGCACGAGTGAATAAGAAATTAGAACTACATAGTTAGCCATTAAAATAAGGCTACCTCAACAAACAATGGTGTTTTTTGCTAATTTTCAATTTAAAAGACGCTCCATCATCGCCGACTATATTGCATTTCGAAACACGGGCTGCTCGTTTTTTGGCAAATATCGATCGTGGCTTCGCAAAAAGTTTCGTCAATAACCTAATAGAGCTGTTTCGGTCGAGGCATTTATAACCCCGATTCAATTGTAGAATGTTATATGATATTGATTTCAACTTACGTGTACAAAAACTGTAGGGAGAAATTGGGATAACAAATATACAGGTGCAAAAAGGAGTAGCGCTACGTAAGGTGGAGCGCAAGTTTTCATATCACCTGGGGATCTTCAAGAAAATCTTCATTTTCCTTAAAAGCCGACAACGCACCCGCGGCTCTGCAAGAGCTGAGGGTGTCCATGGGCGGAAGATGGCTTGCCCTAGGTGAGTCTCCTGCTCGTTTACCACCGTTAGTATAAAAAAAATTGTTAATTGTGTAAAAAACTGTGGTATTTATTATTATTTATATATTATTATTATTTCGTAGCGTTTTTAGGCTAGCACGATTGAAAAGATTTCCAGATTCCAGAAGTCGATCCATATTCATAAGATATTTTCATTTGTATAGGATTTTGAGATTCGTGGCCTGTAGGAACATAGGTAATGAGTCGCGGTACTGAGTTCGATTCCCGGTCTGAATTAAAAAAATGTAATTTATTCGCTCTTTGGCAGGTCTTGACAGTGGCCCTTGGTGTCTTAACACCGTTGTACCTTTTGGAGTGTTACGCTGAAACTAATGCTGATCCACTAATTGGGACGGCTCGTCCGAAGTGATATTTTGAACACACAGAATACAGCGTGAAATAGTACTTGTACTATTTTAGTGAATAATTATTTCGTAGACCTGTGAAATTGTAATTCAATCGGCGTAAAAAGCCAGCAACACAACTAAAACGCGGTTATCCACGCACGGCAGTTATCTTGCCATAAAAGAAGTCCACCTTGCTATACAATAAAAATTAGCTTCTATTTCACATTCTATGGTTTTTAGTTTCGCGTTTGCTCGCTACGTCCGGGAATAAAGACGAAGCAACCTAACATTAGAGTAATAACAGTGCCACCTCAGCTGTTATTATTCTCGTGCCTTCGTACGTCCTTTATTTTTATTGTTTTTTTTTTAAAGAGTGTCGTTTTCACCGCGTCTGACTCTCGGCGCTTGAGCCCGGTGGGCCGAATGCAATGATTAATATCGCTTCTTACTACAACTGATGCAAGTGATAACACGTAGTCGCATATTTAATTGCTGTATGTAAAAATATGCAGATCGGGCTTAATTAAGTGCGTAGGATTATATTTATACGTACAATCACCTATGCATGGGGTAATAACGAGATTTATAATTGTTTTTCAAGTGTTTGGTACCTATGACTCCGTGTGTTTGTTTAGTATGTAAAACAGACGATTCAATTTCCTTCATGGGAAGCATGAAGAAAATTGAAACTAGAATCAAACTTTTAAACGAAATCTATTATTATTAAACAATATTAAGAATAAATACGTTTTTGGAAGTACAAATCATCATTATCATCATCAGCCTATCAAGTCCACTGCTGGGACCTCCCCCAAAGACGCCCATCTGTTGCGATCTTGAGCTATCCGGATCCAGTATTTTTAGGTTATAAAATTTAAAATATGATGAAAATTTAAGCCTAATACGATTGATGATTGATTCTAAACTACAGAAAATGAAAAGTTTGTGTTTCTGTTTTCATAAAACAGTCGTGCTCTCAGAAATAAACAGTTTGTGTTGGAAAAAGATTTAGTATTATTTATTGTTGATACCCGGGACAGTCATTGACTTACGCCTCAGAGCAGTGTTCCGTAAAGACTGGTGTACCTTCATCGTTAATTGGCGTGCCTCGGAAAAATAAGATTGTCTTATAAATTTATGTTAAGTAATAAGTAAGGGTAACAAAAATACTACGGCACACCTATATACTCACGCGACTGCACGAGCGAGAGGTTTTTGTTTCATTATTGTGGTACTTAATAAATACAATAAATATTGATTAATAATTAGATAAGACGTTTTTTTGTTTATGTTGTACCTTTAGAAATTAACCATTTCCTATATGTAACTTGAACACTTTTGCGAAACACTACTTTAGAGGTACAAGTCCTTTTTTATTTGTTCTTTGGCATAATTGCAAAAGAAGGCATTGCAAGCGAAGTGGCGTCCGTGCGCATGTCAGCTATTGCTGAGCACGTGAACGATATTAATTGTAATTACGTCCCTTCGAAGGGTCATTATCGATGAGAAATGTGGGCACCGCGTGATCTGGACTCTGGACGCCGCCTGCGCTCTCGCTTGTATTTCAGAGGGCTTTTGATTGATGACACGATAGATGTGTTTGAATATAAAGAAAGTTTATTATCGGTATAATATTTTAAAATATTGTATAAGGTTATATACGATTATTGTATAAAACTCGGGTTTCAAACGAGCAAGGCTCAGCTAGGATAAGTGGTTCACTGTCCACAGATATCCTTAGCAGGGCCACGGGTGTTTTGCCGGCTTTTATGGGTAAGGGGGTAGTTGCTATTAGACGGTAGTTAGACGGCTCTGAGCGGTCACTGTTATTAAAGATGGGTGAACTAAGGATATCATCCATAATAATAAGAGCTGGTGGTGCGGTATGTTTCATGTTTTTGGTAACGAATATTTAAAAAAGCATAGTAATATGCTCTCCTATGTTAGTGCAGCAAGTCAGTGTTTCTTATGTGTCAGAGCTCTCAGGAAGCCATTGCGAAGGAATTTTTTTTTGTTCATATAGCTTCTCTACGTTTTTGTACAATTGTGGTATATAGTCTGTCGAACATTGTGAAGGACAACAATGGTATTGCTTATCGGTTTTCTAATTGACAGTTGTGAAAATTGTTTGTGCTTCCGTGGTTGTGAACGAGGAAATCCTTTCCAATTCAGCTGATAAATGGTCGGCTGTGTGCTGCTGTGTGACGTTTGACAAGATGCTGTACTCGTAGTCTGTAGAATATTAGGATGAAGACCTCTTGGATGACATGATTCTCTTTCAACTAATTTAAGAGGTAGGTAAGGTAATTTTTAATTATTATGTTTCTTACTTTAACTTACTTTAGCTTACGCCGGCAAAAGTTTTGTACATATATAATTTAATAAATAACTACTGTCGCTATGAAAAATAAGTGTTGCTAGAAAAGTGACTGTAGGGTTATATGTATTTTATAATGCCACATTATAAAAACAATTAATACTATCGCTGCAGAATCTGCTGGCTCACTCAGCGAAACACAATACTAGTACTTGCCGGCTGGAATTCTGTGAGACCATGGATTCACTTCAGACGAGACAATGAGTGCGTCAGCATATTCTCCAGCGTGGCTCTCCTACGGCCAAACGCTGGATAAAGTTATACGATACATAAGCAATTGGGATGCTGAAAGATGCGGTGTGCGTTTGTTATTAGTTGTGAACAATTCCATGAACAAGACCAGGAGACCATTAGAGTTAAACAAAATATTTCCCAAATATTTTTTCATTATTTTGGATAAACTTATTGCAATAATAAGTAAGTTGAAACGATTAATTAAATCATAAAATATAAAACTACTTAAACGCTTTATTTTTTTAAGAAAATTACATTTTTATCTCAAAAAGGTTTTACATAAATAATTTTTTTAACTTCAGGCTTCTAACAATGTTAAAAGCCATCGGGATCATAAATATCATTAAGTGTAGCCAGAGTTTCATATAAACGAGACCTTTCTTGTTCGGCTATTGTTGCCAGTATTCACCGTCGCGTCATACGGACAACAGGTGGTATATACGTACAGTTATGTACATACTTACATACAACTTTGGTTGCCTCTATGAGTACCGTAAGCAATTAAAACGGGAGTATGTTTAATTAATTGGATGGGCTATTTATCATTAACTTTAATGACGTGGTAATTGTAGGGCTGTGTCGTTATTAATAGACAGTGAGGTGATCTTGATAGATACTATAATAATAGTTATCCAATTGAATTTGTATGTAGATCTTTGAAGCCATTTCTCTGTGTAAATATTAAATTTAGTCGGGGAATCTTGGAATAAGCTGTGTTACTCTGAGTGAGAGGATATCGGAGCCCCTTAAAATTATGCTGCTTAAGCGGCGTAAAAAAGCCGGCATTACTACCAAATCACGGACAGTGGCGCTGTTGATGATGGTCAGCGGTATTCTCTTACCATGTAGGAAAGCCACCTACTCCGTTGTCCATCATTCAACAATTAAACAAACCAACGTATAATTCAATTAATTGTAAGTTAATTGCATAAAACCGTCTCCCTACAGAGCTGCCCTATAATTTCGTTCGCAAACAAACCGCTCCAGACAATTATTCGAAGGTTTCACTTTCTAGTTATACTGTCAATGCGACAGCCTTGGCGGTGACACATCTGGGTGGTATTTGCGTACAGAAATCGCTTCAACTTGGTGTATCGTGACAATGGAATCGGCCGACTGGCTACGTATGGTCTCTCACGCGATGCTAACGTTAATTGACGAAATGCGGTTATTTGTGGAAGCTGATTTCTGCGCGCTAACCTCATACAATTTGCATTGGCCACTCGTTACACCGCAAACACTCACGACCGAACGCTATCGCTAACAGTTTTCGACAATGAACACAAACTTCATTAAGCGGCTGTGTAACGCGAGGACTATTAAGTCCCTTATTTCGTGATGAATCTACTTCCAACACCTCCCGTATTTCATTAATTAATCAGATATACGCGGCGCGCGGGTAACGAAGCTGTAATTGCATCTATTATAAACAACCTAGACACGTTTATTACTCTAATATGAGTTTTCTTTAATTTTAACAATATTAATAATTAATGCGCTATAAATCCATTTTGTTAAATAACAATCCTGAAGCAAGCTATCATAAGGTTAATTTAGGTATAAAAAGTCCACTGCCCATGGGCACCCTTCGCTTATATAACACTTGTAGTCACAGCAGACGTTGTCGTGTCCGGTATACCGATCTGCCTAGTCTGAGTTACGTGACAATGCTTACTATATATTGGGCAAATTACAAAATATAATTATAAATTACAGCCAATGCGGTTTTCTGATGAATAAGCTATGTTATTGCAAAGTTTAAACGTAAACATAGGATAATCTTGAGACCCTCTCACGCTGTAGGTATCTAGGTAGGTCATCGAACCGGGACGCGTTTCTCCGAATCCGCAGTCGCAATAAACTCGTACCCGAAGAAGAAAAAGCTTATATTAAGATGCAAGCAGATGTCCATTGTCTGCACATTCACAGATCTTTTGCGTCGACAGTTAGAATGCAAAAATAAAAATCGTACAATGTTTTTTTATGGTATAGCAGACAACGGAGCAGGTGGGTCTCCTATATGCTAAGAGAACACCGCCGCCCATCACCAAGCGCGCCAGAGTCTGCGCATTGGGTGGTGTCCTTACTATTCCTTATTGTAAATCCTCCGATATCCTCACTCATTCAACGAAACACAGTACAAGTACCGTTTCACGCTGAGTATTATGTGAGCCCGTGGTATCACTTCAGATGAGCCTGCCTAATAAGTGCGTCAGCTTGCTTCAGCTTAGCATTCCCACAGGTAGACAGCGTTAGACGCTGTCAAGATTTTCCAAACCCGAATAAATTAAATTATATTTTTCCAGTCCATATGAACTCGGTACCTCTCGCTTCTTGGTAGGCTTAGCAACCACTTAGATACGAGGCTTTCAATAACATACGTGACCCGAAGGTACCTGCGGCGTGAAGTAGCGGCGCTTGGACAAATGGCATTCCACATTCATGGCACGCCGAATAGACGCCGCGCGTATTTGGGTCACATGCTAAGTAATAAAGTGTGAAATGTAAAGCCGCGGAACTCCGATGCGGCATATCCATAGAACGCGGTTGGCTGATGATCTATTTGCCGTTCGTCCTGTCTCCGTACGACCCTCAATTATTGTTTTTATTTTCACACAAGAGTCAGTAAGTACCAATGTTTTACTGCTTAAATGGCTGCATATGCGAACCTTGCGTTTGGATTAGGGCTACATTACATTGAGGAGGATATCGGTCGTGCTGCAAAGTAAAAGAGTTCAACAATACTTTCGCTTGTAGTTTATCTATAATCAATAACAGCTTATAAATACGGAGTAAGAAATGAACCACGACTGCTGGACATAGGCCCATAGGCCAAAAGGATGGTGTTTTGCCTTCATAAATTGAAAATGTATAAAGGAGTGTGTTTCTCACATCGCATGTGCAAATATGCATGCAACGTTAAACTCTTCCGTCTATATAGACATATATAGACATTAAAAGTGCAAACATTGAGATTACACGCAATTGCCTATTGAATGAAGAGGTGTTGCTAATTAGGTCTCGCTCGCATTCATCGCGTCATACAAAGGTTGGAGGTGCTTATGAACGTTTGCTGAACCATTATGCGGAGAGGCGAACAGTCGGTGTGAGTGGATTTCCAATTTAGCGACAGTTATTCGCGTTTGGTTCGTTGTGTTTAACGATTTGCTGAATTTATCAAAAGCCCGCAGTGATTTTATGTGCGAGTTGACTTTTGTTTATTTACTACATAAATAATTCTATATGTTTTCAATCGGTTATTGCAACGTCGTTCACTTTGACAAAAGTTAAATAATAAAATGAGAGGCTAATATACTTTTTCCTGGATAATATATCGTTACTTGGTTATTATACTGTTTCTTAAAAGTATACTAATACTGTATGAAATACAATACCGCATAACACACTCCTATTGTAGGATTATAATTGTAACTTGTAATTAATTATATTATATTAGTTTGTAGGCATTAATTAATTAATAAATGACTTTATGTATGTGTTCCAACAATGCCTCTTTGTTATTTAATTTGTTGTTTTAAGTTAATGGCATTGTAGTGGTGGTCCACACCTTTTTTATTATATTTGTGTGTTGTGTTAGAAGGGGGTAGGCAGCTAATAACCGGCGTTCAGCCACTTGTGGTGGAATATACAACTGAACGCTAGATCTTTTAAAACGTTGTGTATCCTCATTTTTTTATTATAGTTTTTAAATGAACAAATAGGATATTTGCCGATAAATAGTTCGCGATCTACGCATTGTGATATACACTTGTTGCATTAAGCCGCGCCACGCCGGTGCGCCGTGGGATCGGATCGCTGCCGTTACGCGACGCACCTGTACCGTTCCATTAGTGATTTTATTAGACGATCCGTGTATCGTATGTAATCAATTCGAGTGCGATCTTGGTGGTACGGTCGTGAATTAGTGCGCATAAAACCTCTCCTCTGCTTAGCCGGTTGCTTTTAGCGCGTAATTCTAAGCTTTTCCGCCTTATATCAATGGTTTTATTATCTCAGTAGGTACTCTGTTTCACACTGCACTTGAACAATGTGAAGGTTTTACTGCGATATGTATATGGTATAATGTTATGTGGTAGGAATGGGTATCTTATATGATATTTGATTTATTAATTCGGCTAAATCGAAGAGTAATTTTCCATCTTTGAAAGAGTATGTGTTTTTTTCTGTTGTCGACTTAAGTCTAACTCTATTAATGTCTTTGATTGCTTTTTTTAATATAACAATTTATATATATATATATATATATATATTACTACTTTATGACAGTTCAGATTAAGTTAGTGTTTGTGAATATTTGTTTATTTTACGATAAGAAAACTTCCTATCACAAAATAGGATTATTAAGTTTTTGTGCCAAAGTTGGGCATGGCAACGTTGCGCGTGAGTCACTGTCTCCCACGCGAGTGTAAACATTTTTCCGAAGCGTCCTCGTGCCTCTCTATTTGGTGTCGTGACTAAACAAACTTAATTTTTCGCCAACTTTGTAAAAAAATGTGGAACAATTAACGGATCTACGCTTGCGTTGGGTGATCGGTGCCTCGTTTCGCCAACTTTTTGTGCTTGTGGATTTTTGTAAGTCATGAATATGTTGTCTCGTGTGACGAATCGCAGATCGTGTTCTGTTCTGGCGTGTGAAGACGCTTTCTTGGTACCGTATTCTTTTTAGGCCCACAGAGCTGTGCCAAATGGTTTTGACTATGAATAAATCATCAATGTTGTAAGTGAGCGTCTGACTTATTCCGAGCCTCACCTTCGTAAAATGTACACAAATTCTCTATCTGTTTGTTCGTTTCTGTACCTTATAAAATATGTCTTATCTCTCTCCTATATTTACCATATTAACTGGTTTTGAAATATTTCAATACCCATAGATACGCAGTTGCAAGCCTTCGTGGACGCTTACTTATAGTTTGTAATACACCCAATGATTTTTCAAAGGCTTACGTAGGTCGTAGGTTTCCTTCAACATTTCTTCTATATATAAAAGTGTTATGCAATGATATAGGATCTGTCCCATATGATGTTGTTTCATTCATTGAAATAATTAATTTACAGCGATGGCTATAAATAATACTCTAAGTGTTTGTTGTGACCCGTACCAAAAGAAAATTAAATTTTGAATTTTTTATGGTATAGCGGACAACGGAGCATTTGGGTCTCCTATATGGTAAGAGAATATCGCCCACGGGCAACCGCGCCACTCCGATATCATCATTTACTCGGCGAAACACAGTAGAGGCACCGTTTTAAGCACACCTACCATTTCACGTTGTGAGCCGTGGCATCACTCCGGACGAGCCGGCCCAAGTAGTGGGTCAGCGTGGTTCTCCCACGGATGAAAACCAATAATATGAATGAATGAATTGTACTTTTTTATCGTTTATGGTATTACACGAAAAGTCTCTTAGCAATACGTACGTACAGGCGTACAAAGAGTTCCGTATCAAAAGAATTTTTTAGCGTAATTCATTTAAACGGTGACACAAACACACATGATTTATACTTTGTTTATTCGCTACGTCCATTGTGGCCACACCTGTCGTCCGTTCGAAGCTAGCGTTCGCCAGCAATGTGGCTCTTGTCGACTTTGGAATATCGAAATAGCACTCCGGATGCAGTGGATTTAACTCTGTGTTACGATACGATAAGGAATGTTCTCAGAGATTTTGATGTAATTCTTTAAAACTGTAAAAACACGGTAAATCAATTTATTGATACCTTATACTAAAAACTACTAGTTGGGGCGCCTCTTTGTTGTCATTGTAGAGATAAAAAGGTAGTGTATATATAATTTTCATGTTTCATTGTATGGAGCAAGCGGGTCTCCTTATGGTAGGGGATCACCAGCGCCTATAGAAATCTGCGCTTTGGTTATATTGCCGGTTTTATGCCGATTGTAAAGCCACTCGTGTAGTTACTGTCAAGCCTTTTCAAATACGGCATAAATTTTATTCAGACCGAGTTCGAACCCGGCACCTCTGACTTCACGTTAGCTTACAAGACCGGTCAGCATCGCGGCTCTTAAAATAGTCTTGTCAATATGGATCGCATATTGTCAGTGGCGAAGGAAGTGCGGTCACGGTCGAGGTCAGAACGGATTCCATCAGGCGCACTTTCCATCAAGGATTTTAATTACGCCAAGGCGAACGACCCTTACCGAGCGTTGCACCGCCTCTTCCATAATAGAAATCAATGTCTATAGACAACCATCGGCTTATAACGAACGGAGGCATAAAAGAGGAAAGTGCTTACTCACCGCATTTCATTGGAAAGTTTCATAAAAAAACACATGGCGTACTTGTATTGTTGGGGTCGGTCAGTGTTTTCATTGTATTGAAATTTTATCGAATATGTTTGAATTGTATCCATGGCACGTGACTGTCATAATTTGTTTGCAATCGCGGGACATTTTTGTTTGTTTTGCTAGATATATTAAAATAACTGAAAAATGGGAGACAATAAGGCATTGTTTTAACACAAGTCAAAATAATTGTGTGCAAATTAATTCATAACTTTGACAAGGGCACTTAATGCGATTGATCAATAATGTTTTTACGATACGAAAATTGTTCCGGCGCCGATGCGAGACACGCTGCTTTAATTATTGAAAAGGTATAGGAAGGTGGCATAACAGTAAATCGGCTAATAACGAGAATCGATGAATTTTAATGCGGTGTCAATCAACGCGATGCCTCGGTCCGGTTTAAAAAAAACGTCGAAGCCACTTCCTCAACTTTATAAATAATTTATAGCAACTCCATAGTAAGTTCCGTATGCTGTCTATTGTAAAACTTAAGGGATACATACATGCATCGAGGCAGAATACAAAGTTTCAAATATCACCTCTGTGTGCTTACAGAAGTGGGCGCTTTTAAGACACCTTGTACGCGCATCGTAACTCTGTTAGTTCAGCTGTCAGCAGAGGTATTTCCAAATCAATACGACTTTGGGAGCTTAGCAAAATAAACCAGTCACATAACACAGTTCAGACAAAAACTTGTATGCATTATATTCCGTAACAAATTGAATAGTATCTAATGTAGGTACTGAATCAGTTTATTCATATATTTTTTTAGTTCTTAGCTATTGTGGGCAACGAAGCAGGTGGATCTTCTCTATGATAAGATTTCACTGTCACCAATGGACAACCACGCCACAGCCCACGCTTTGGTTATGTGGCCGCTAAAGCGGTTTAATTTCAAGGGTAAGACAGTATTCAGCCATTCGCCCGCCCTTGTTTAGCCCTTCCAAAGACGGAATAAATAAAAAAAATTGTTTGGACCGAGGGTTGAATCTGATGTGTCTCGCTTAGTGGTAGGCATATGTGACCACAGCTAGCAGGATCTCATATTTCTAATAAAGTAACAAATCTTTACTATACAGATGTATTTCGTCCATCGTCGTGTAGTTAAAAAAGAATGTTATTTTATTTGCATTAATGTTGTCAAGTATCGGTTGTAGCAAATTCCCGTTAGCTAGTGATGCACGGGGCTGACTTATTCACTGCATCTGAACAGGCTTTTACTATACTTAATGCGTAATTTATGACGGTAAACAGATTGAATATGATGAAAGATCTACAAACACATGAGAGCCAAGACGACGCAGTAATTAGGCCGGCTCGTCCGAAGCGATGCACGCGGTCACAGAATAACAGTGTGAAATAGTACTGTATGTTTAACTGGGTGGTATTGTATGAACAAGGTGGTAAACGTTTTAGACGTCCCAAACCTGAGAAGAGCTGAAAAGCGAGTGAATTGAAACCTTTTCTCCTGTATCGTAAGAGAACACTGTCACCCATTGACTACTGCGCCCTAGCTCGCGGTTTGGCTGTGTTGTCGGCTTTTTACGCCGCGAATGCGAAATTGAAATTAAGTGATACCCGTCAATTTCTATCATACATCGTTAAATTGGAACGCAGCCTCGCCTTGTGCCCGACAGCGTGGCGTGTCACCGAAGCGCTATCACGAAAGAGCGATTCTCACGTGACCTCTAATTATCTCTGCATCGGAACGAGGTCAGACCGGCTGAATAGAAGAGCCCTACCGGCCGATGTAACACCGCGGGCCGTGAAATTTCATATTGTCTCACCTGTGTCGCCTTTTTGGCCGTGGGAGAGCCATACTGAAGCAAATGTCAACGCACTAATTGGACAGACTCTTCCTAAGTGGCACTATAGGCTAACAGATTAGGCGGCATGCGCGGGCTGCCGCGCCGGTTGTGTAAGGGAGGCGCGGTACTTTTATGATATATTAGACCTTGTTTTACATCGTTCGTATAGTATTAAAAAATCATATTGTTTTGCCTGTGTCGCCGAGATGCTCATAATTGTCGCGTTGTTAAAAGACGCTTTTCGAATAGACTAAACTCAGTGTTTATGCCACTTTCACAATTTTCACACAGCTGAGACGTTTCTAAACGCTATTTAAATATGAAAGCGAGTCATATCGCAGTATAAGTGAAATTCATTGACCATGTTATAATTACGAAAATATTTAAATTGTTCATTTAAAGAAACACAAACAAAAAATAATGTAACCATAGTTCTTATTATTATGACAAATATAACTTCCTTTTCTATCTGAAGAGCAATTCTGATACATTATTTGAGCCGGTCTGGTCTGCAGAGATACCTGTACTCACGCAAAACCCGCATGAAAGTGTACTCGTTTTGTGTTTGAGTGAGTGAGAATGTTGGGGAATGTAACAAGCGACTCGGTTGTTCATTGACGGCGGTTCTCTTACCGTAGACGAGACCCACTTGCTTCGTTGTGCGCTACAGGTAGAATAAAGATATAATAATGCGCCGTGATAATGCTGGCTCTGTCCTGCTGTGGGGATTCGCATGAAACAATTTGCGGAGACCCGGCTGGTGCAGTGTACGGGTCTTTGTTTTAGATGTTTTCTAAATTGCCAAGTACAAGTAATGGCCGATATCGTCCTCACGAATAAGCTATTAATAACACATCGCAGATTGTAGAGAAATACGATCAACGGCCAGAGATGGACTGCATTAAGTTCGTATGTCTCAATTTACAACGTTCATCTTGCGCTAATGGTGACCTGGCTCGTCTAGCGCCGTGCAACCTTCTTGTTGTTAACCGACACGAAAATGAGGAGTGTTATTTCGTTCTGTACCTGAGGGACGCGTTAACCGGAAATATCTGAAAACTGCTGTATCCTCACTTTTTTATAATATAAACTATGAATATTTTTTATTTTATTCGTATAATTCAGCTTGACCGGCTCGTCCGAAGTGATAATTTCAGTTCACAGAATACTCAGTGAAACACGGTGCTTTTACTGTGCTTCGCTGACAGAGTGAGGATATCGGAACCCCTTAAAAAGCCGGCAACACAACGAATGCGGACTAGAGCGGCGGTGTTCTCTTATCATCTAAAAGACCTCCTGCTCCGTTGTCCGCAATACCATAAATGTAATAACCATAATCATGCTCACCTGCGGGAGAGCCATGCCGAAGCATATGTGCATATGTGACCTCAAAGTGATACATTGGGCTCACAGAATATTCAAAGTGTAACGGTCTTGTACTGCGTTTCGCTGAGTGAGTGCGGATATTGGAGGCCCTTAAAACCGTTACGCTTAAGTAGCGTAAAAAGCCAGTAACACAACCAATGCGTGGACTGCGGCGCGGTTGTCTATGGGCGGCAGTGTTCTCTTTCCATATAGGAGAACCACCTGCTCCGTTGTCCGCAGAACCATAAAAAATTGCAAATATAGTGTAAGAGCTATAATCAAATATTTTTTTATTAAGAAAAATATAATATACCTACAAATCTTAGTTTTTACGAGACATTGTCGCTTGGTATTTGGACGTTGGCAGCTCCAGTTCCTAATGTTAATATGAACTTAAAGCATTAAGAAATTGGCATAGTAATTTAACATGTCAGTCATGTCTATAAACTCATAAGATCAACCAATGTACACTACTGTGTTATAAATATTTTATAACATTAAAAAGATTAATCAAAAGAATTTAACCATTGTTTTGTTTTTTACGCTGTTTGAACGGGATAATTTCAAGGATCTCTGATATCCTCACTCGTTCGGTGAAACACAATACAAGTACAAGTTGTTTTAAATATTCTGCGAGCTTGCTACCAGCGACATCCAGACATGTAGTCTTCGATTTCACTTGCAGAATTGCTTTAACGAGTCAAGTTCCGCCATTGGGTTTATCAAAACAAGGTCAGCCTCAGATCGACACAATTGAAGAGAGATTTAGGCATTGGCTTATAGGGTAACAGAGCATTCCAATGTTATTTTCTTATTTTTGTTTGTTCTATTTCTAATGGGTAATAATGCGAAGCGTTGTCTTTGCCACAAATATAAGTAGTACATCATAATTTCAGTTAATACTGCAGAGGTTAGTTCATATTTCCAAATAAATACTGCTTTGGAGCGTTCAAAAAAAAGAGTCTCAACGCACCCGCGGTCTAGCAAGGGCTGGCGGTGTCCATGGGTAGGGAAGCGCTTATCCTTGGTGAGCTTGGCACAACAAATTGTACCACTTTGTGGGGTCAAAATATGAGATGAAGATTAAAGTTATTTTTAAGTCTGGCCAGATATAAAGTAGATTATTATTTTATAGGCATGCGAGTGATGCGTTTAATAGTTACAGTTTACGAGGCCAGCCGTGTGCGATCCAGATAATAGCCCTTTTTATTGTTTTCATTTCGCCGCATAAATATGAAGTACCTTTACTGTGCCGCGTTCGTGTCTTTTATTTGGAGCTCCATATGGGCACTGTTTATGTTCTTTGAGATTTTCTTAGAGCTATATATTGCAATTAATTAAGACACTTTACTCCTGTAAGAGCCGTGCTGCGGCATATTCTGGTATAAACCACGGGCTCGCGGAATACCAGCGTTTTAATACTGTAAACTGTGTTTCAATATATTAGAATAGATCCAGAACAAATACAAAAATAAAGCGTGAATCTTATTGCGATTGTCCATGGGCAATGGTTACCGCTTACCACCTACCTGCTAAAGACACCTCTGCCTGCCATAAAGAGGACACACCTTTATCACTAAATATAAATAACTCTATAAAGTTTCTTTTATATATTAAAAAAAGAAACGCAGTCACGAGATAAAAATAAACTTAAAATGGGCCACCGGCCTCGAAACTAAACGTTTTACTTATAAATATATGAAAAATAATAATCGTTCGTTTATTAGTTTTTGCGGAAACTTTAGAAATCGGTTTCGTCTATATAAATTTGTTCTATGTTAATTTTATTAGAACGTATAACTGTTAGAACCGATGATTTATAGTGTCTGGATTTTATCGCATTCTTATTAATGTTAGAAAAATGTTGTAGGATATTGAAGTCGGAGATATATTGTTTATTGTTAAAATATATGTGTTTTTTATATAAACGTTAATATAATATTCTCTGTTTTATTCAAAATATTTCATTCAATATATACATATTAAGACACATTTGTGACATTCTAATATTATGTTATTACAGATAGTATATACATATATTTCTAATATTATCAGTAATGATACCCAACTCTGTCGATTTTTCTTGTAAAATCTAATAATTTACTAATCTCTTTTCTTCGTTTACTCTTTAGAGGCCGAGAGGCCGAATAAATCTATTTTTATAGGCGTGCAACTAAGGTTCTACTACGATGAGATTGAACGACCTGGTTAATGCCGTCTGAACGTTTTTATTTTCTTAATTCCTTTATTACGTCTAGTATCGTAGAGCGCGTTGAAGTCTTCGATATGAGACATAATTAAATACTATAAATATATAATAATAGTAAGATAAAAAATATAATACTAATATACAAGCTCTCTTTGAAAAGAATAAACTTTATGTCATATTAATTGCCTCATATCTTTATTTTAATGTAATATTTCCGCAATAATGATTTTTGCCTTTTTAGCAATGGTTTTTGTGCGTTACGGGTAGTGAACCTTAAAAAAATAGGTTCCATCGAAATTAATCGTCTCGGTGGCAAGCGATGCGCGTCAAAATATAGAGCAACGTTCGTATTGCGCAAGCGCACCGAAGCTTATCGCTCACACTAGACAAGTGCACGTATCGCAAAAACCCATAGGCAGCAACCCTAACGGGACAAAATAACATCTCGTCATAATTGTTAGATTTATTAAATGCTTATAGGGACTTATGGAGTTGGTTTTTTTCTGTATTATTTATTTTATTTATTATATAAAAAGGTTTTTTTTATGGTTCAAAGGATCGGCACAAATTCGATTCGGTTGCGTGATAAAACTCCATTATTCATACATTCGGTCGTCTGTTGTTTCGCTGCATTTTAAGAGTTCGTGCCTCTTATATCGCTTTGTAAGTTTCGCCGGACCTTTAATGGATTAGTTCCCCTTTCGGGTACTCTTTTTACCTCTTCAAGGAACGTTTAATTAAAACAACTCAGTTACGAGATGAGAATAATTATCTCATACCAATGCAGAAATTGTGGCGTCCTACGCAGCCACTGGAACCAACATAAAATATTTATAGACCAGTCATTGAACAGGATATACCGGCCAACGCAGGATCAAACATTTTCTTAGCGCCGAAAATTTTAATGCTTTGAAAAAATGTATTTAAACTAGACCTACCTTGAATGTGGCTTATATAGAAACGACTGGCGGATCTTCGCGTTCAAGTGCAAACAAATTCACCACCCAGTTTATGAACTTCACTGTTCGTATATCACAGCCGGGCACTGTCCTCGAGTGGGGTGGTCGCGCTGTTGATCGCGAGACGTGTCGCGGCCAGTCTCCACGAGACACTGAACTTGCTGCAGTGCGCCCCAACGGTTATAACATAACACGTCTGACGTAACCTTAACCTTGCAAGAAGAAGAGGAACGAGCCGCCGAAGGACGGAGAGAGAGCGCGATAACACGAAGAAAGGGAGAGGTGGCCGGCGCTCGCTGGTCACTCTTGCGCGGACCCAACGCGTGGCCGTACGCTCGTACGATTACTTCGAGATGAAATTAATTAGAGGCCCTAATGGTTCATTCTTTTCGCGATGCCTACGAGATTTCTATGACTAACATTTCAATTAACCGTTGAAAGGTGAAATGCAAATGCAAGTAGGTCGCGCCGATACGACCTATCGGCATAGTAGCTCTTAAGAATCGTTTATGCAGACGACCCCTGCTTTCTATGGGTCACAAGGACACGGATGATTATTCACCAGTTTGACTCAAAACCTCGCTAGCGAAATGCCCGTCGCAAACGGCGCTTTCACTTGCTCTTGCAGCTTTGCAAATGGTATGAGGCTTTTCATTTGGATCATTTAACGCGTTGATATCACCGTCGTCCATGGACGGCACATTGGTGGCACATTGGCCGCCGGTTACTTCAATCACACTAGTATTCGATCAGTTAATGGTATCACTCAGGACAAGTCAACTCACTTACAGCTTCAGCAGGGCTCTCCTGCGGAAAAGACATTCGGCCGACCATTCTCAAACCCTTCTAAAAATCAAATACAATTTATAATAAATAATAAGTATTATTCAGATTCAACCCGATATCCATAGCGTTCCAATACCATAATAGGCAGCCTCGAGGCTTTATTTTAAAATTATTGAAGGCTTACATATCAGATTTAATATATATTAAGCTTTACGTACTTTCGCACCCGTGGGAGAGGTATGCTGAAACATATGCTAACGTACCTACTAAATAGGATGGCTCGTCCGAAGTGATACTACGGTCTCACAGAATACTCAGCATTGAAATGGTAGTTCTACTGTGCCTCGCTGGGTAAGTGAGAATATCGGAGGCTCTTAAAATACCGCTCAAGCGGCGAAAAATCCGGCAACACAACCAGTGCACGGACTTTGGCGCGATTGTGCGTGGGCAGCGGTGCTCTCTTACCATATAGGAGACCCACGTGCTCCGTTGCCCGTATGTCATAAAAAATCGAAGAAAGCTTTAGGTTAGAAAGTTTGGTCCACAGCTAGTCTTCCTATATAATTTCCCCTTTGTTGTGGATCGTTTCCTTACATTCGTTGGATAATTGATTGTATCATGGCGGACATAATCTCAGGATTATCCCGAGAAGTATAATTAACGTGGAAGCTTCCTGTGTTACGTATAAAGATGGGAAATTTATAATTATAATTGAATGCGTCGGTGTTTTAAGGAGCGGATATTTCTAACCCTAAATGTATTGTAGGCTTTCAGTATCAAACTAGTTATACCAGTTGGATTCAATTTTGTAAACTATTCGAAAAAGCTGACTTCTTATGCTTTTGTTTTAACGGTGTGTTGGAACAATGGAACAATCTATTACAGCAAGGCGCTAGACAAGTGCTAATTAAGTAAATTCAATTGTTTTTCCAACCGCGATACCCTCGCCTTGCCTAACTAAAAAAGTTAAAAATTGTGATTGAAGGAAATAAATGTGTCGTGCATTTCGATGATCGTAAATTACGTTCTATGAATTTACCAGTGCTCCGCCGTCCATTGCTACCCCCAGCTGCTGTTAGGCCACGGCTGCGTTTCCGGCCTTTTAGGGATACTACGCTCTTTGATCGAAGGTCTCGAAGTTGTATCTGTTTAGAAATACCTTTGCAGACAGCTGATTTCAGTAGTTGCATATTCAATATTGCATACTATACCTCCATACATTTTATTTTTATTACGATGCACCAGGGTTAGCAACGGTTTTGAATCCCTGCTAGTTTACCATCGTTTCTGATCTGAGGTTTTTCCTTGCCAATACGACTTGTGATCCTTTAGAAATAATAGCTGAATCTAGGGGTGTCTTTTGGCAGTGGACTGATTATCCCAGCAGAGCCTTTAGCCAATTTTCATGAAAACATAGTATGGAGTTTCGAAGTCATAGATAGTGCAAATGGAAATAGCACGATAGGAGGCGTCATCCATCCTTACGGAATAATTGCTCGCATAGCGTCGGCGTACATTACAAACTCCGATTAAAGTGTAAACTATTGTTTGAGATATTGCAGGCGTCGATGAAATAGTGATCCCGAGATATAGCTATTAGTACTACTAGTTTTACGAGCCGAGCTCGCTGACGTACGGACGGCATTACTTTTGTATTTTATCGACGGAAGTATCGTAAAGCTTTTAAGCAACAAATTGCTTTCGAATGTTGTTCCTTTTTACATTTCTGCTTTCAACTGTTACTATTGCGTGTCGAAACAATAACATTATTTGCGTATTAAAAGATATGTATTGACAACACACATTATATAGGTAAATATTTATTTTGCAATTTTCTATATAATAAATAACTAATTTAAACCTAACTTAACCTGCTAGATTATTTTTGTTTGTTTGTCTGTGAATTTTAACACATCTTAAATATTTTTTTAACTTCTAATATAATCTTATTCTACTATAATAAAATTTTTTAGGTGCACATATAGGAAATAACTGAAATGGGTGTATAGAAATCTTTCTTGTTGTCTCTATTAAAGGGCAACACATCATTTGTTCTTTATTTAATAAAACCTGGAGCAGTCCACCGCCTATGAATAATCTTATTACAGACGCGGATTCGCTAACGGCTAAGGGATGCCGGCGAAGGTCACTGTTTTTCGAAGGTCTCCAAACCGCAGCTGATTTTATAAGTAGCTTTTTAAACAGTTTGTAGTTTGATGCTACTCCTTTATTCTGTATGATCTAACGACGACAAATATCTTAAATAGTTTAGAAACCGTAAAGTATTTTAATCTAATTCGTAGTGTCAAATAAGTGCAAATATTATTATAAACTGAATATTAGAAACGGATAGACAGAAGCGACGGCGTCAATTATGTCGGCTGCGAACTCGTGAGCTCTGAGTATGGGCTGCGCACGGAGCCGCGCCGCTACCTAAGCTCAAATCGTCCGCACTGCTAACCTTTGGTGGGCCCGTTAGTGTTTCTATCGGGCGGCTCCGTCGACCCGCACCCGTATCTCCGTACGTAATACCCGATCCGTACGTTCTATGCGAGAGTTGCTGAGCTGCGAGTGTATTTCGAATGGTTCATTCGCATCACAGTTCTTGTGGAATGTCGCACACGACGCAGCTTTGAGTTGTATGTATCTGATTGTATTAAGCGCTGTTGTTGACTTATTGCATACTTTTTTCGACTCTTGATTAGATTCAACTAATTTAATATAAAGAGAAAGGCTTGCTGTGAAGTGAGCAGCGCTCGCCCAGATTGAAATCTATAAAAGGAGCCGAGAGGTTCTGTAAACTACCGTGAAGATGAGACCGGGTTCGAGCCCCGGTTTTAATAAAACTTTATAAATTATTCTACATATCTTTTGAAGGGCTTGGCAGTGGCCGGGCGAGTTCCTTACTATTCTCTTACCCATGGGAGAATGTTGACGCACTAACTGTGACGGCTGGTCCTCAGAGATACCACGGTCTTACAGATTACCGGCGCGCAACAGTACTCTCAAATCGCGAGCGTTATTAACCGCTCAAGTCGTTGCCCAGCTGAGCGTTTTTCGACATTTTGTGACCTAATCAAATTTTCCCGCCTACATCAGCTTCCCGCAAAGGTAGTTCCAAACAACAATACGATTAGAGGACGTTTAAAAAAAGAGTGTCCATGGGCGGAGGACCGCTTGTAGGTAAAAAATGAGGTTTACAAATTAGAGCAGTAATTCGATACTAGCGATTTGCTATTTGCGACTGCGTCGTAACAAAACGTTTTAATGGTGGCCGGGTGTGAAGAGTTCCTTCGCTGGTTTTATGGTTTCCGTCTCTTGGCAATATTAATGCGATTTTATAAGGAATTTCTCGGAGCTAACGTAAATATTCTTAATACCTTAACTGTATCTTATCCAAAGCTAGATCTTATGGTGATTGGATGTGTTATTGCCTAAATATTAAACATTTAAGCAATAAACTTCGGTATCGCATGAAAAAGTTATCAGTTCACACGCTTGCGAATATTGGAATCCTGCCATCTCCAAGCTTGTTATTACGTCTTGAAATTCATTAACATTATTCGGAGTGGTTTGATGTCTTCCCGGTAGGTAAGGTGTCTTTGATCTGTGTTGAAACCCCTATATGCGTCCAGTTTGCAGACAAGCTCTTGCAAACGCACACAAACCACGCCATACATCCCATTTACATGTTTATGCATAGTGTGAGAAGCCTGTAAGCATAACATTACTGTGTTACTGATTTTACTTTTATTAAAAATCGTTTTCAAAATGTATAAAATATTTTCATATAAATAAAATTAAAATAATAGATAACAATACTTAATATATTATATCGTATTTGATCTCAGTTACGTCCGATTCGAGTACATACACAAAAGTGGAAACGCATAAAACTTTTTGTCCCGGTTTTAAAAAGCGCTAGCGACTGCTGAACGCCGATGCGTAGTCATTATATTCTGCTAGAATTTTTTTCATAATCAAATATAATTTACTCAATCAATTCGATTAGAAATTCTACACGAATTTGCCATATGAAACCATAAAGTATGAATGTATCTGATTGAACTCTGCCAGGTTGAAATGTTCTGAGGAGCTGTTTGGAATACCTGCAGCTGAATTTCAATATCGAAATCTCTCTCTCTGAATCGGTCCCTCATGCCTGTGGATCGTGGTCAGCACTACGATTACTTTTGGAGCGGATGATCTGTCGCCATCTGTTTCTATCACGCGCACCTCTTACGACTGTGTAGAATTTCGAAGAAGACGAGTCTTCAACTTGATCGGATCATCTTGTTGGTGAACGCCCACGCGATCTTTTGCCTTATGTGTACCCTAATCATCGAACATCGGGACAGAATACAGAATTTCAAATATCACCTCGATGATTTTCGTTTTAGAACTGAGCATTATTAAGGGATTTTATGCCGCGCACCACCATTCTGTAAAAACAGCTGTCTGCTAAGGTATTTACAAACCAATACGACTTGGAGACCTTTAAAAAGAGAGCTTTCCTACTTCTAAAGGGCTGGTAACGCACTTGCATCTCAGCAGAAACTGGGGGTAAGCTTCCTGCTAGTTTGCCTATCTGTTTTCAATAAAAAAAACGCTATCCGGTTCAGATACATTCGGACTACACAGGTTATCGGTTTATAAATTCCTGATACTTCCAATCAATATATTTATGCTCGTTTGTTATAGCATCCACTTCCTTGATGAAGTGTATTCACACGCTGTATGTGCCGTATTCCAATCGCAGATTTTAATGTCCAACGCAACGGGGAAATGTGGAGCCTAACTTATGAAAATGGACTTTATTTGCCGTGAAATAGTAACGTTACAGATAAATGCAATTGTTATATCTTTAGAACTGTGTTGTGGCGTCTTAAGTTGAGTTTAATGTCGATCTTTCGAAAATATTTTAATATGTAATTATTAATCAACATTAATTATCTTTAAGTACAAAAGAATGAAACAAAACTCTCCCTCTCGTGCACTCACGTGAAGATATATGTGTACTCTAGTATTTATCTTACCCTTGCTTGTTACTTAACATAAGTTTATAAGTCAACCTTCTTTTCGAGGCACACCTATCAACGACAAAGGTACACCAGTGTGCCGCGGTACGACGAAACGAAATCTCCGAAAAAGCCAATCACAATATTAATTTTGAAAATGTTCGCCTCCAGACTGTTGAACACATCAATCTCTCTCGACCCCGTCCTGTCGTAATTAGTTGTTTGCTGTGTATTAATTGATATACTTGAATTACTTGTGCAAGTTTTTGCTGTGACTAGGCGAATCGGACTCTCGAGCGTTTTGCTTGTACACCTTTATTCATAATAATTATATGCGTATGTATGTTGATGCCGGTAATTAAATTTATTTTATTACATGTATAGTTGAATGTTTCCGTTATTGTGGCGAAGCTAAGATCGATATAATATGAAAATGTAAACGGCACATTGTGCTTTAAATTAGACTGTGATTACATTTATGTGATCGCTCTTCGAATAAAATAATAACACAATAATATGCTAATAATGCTCTCCGCAAAACTTCACTTTCGGGTACAAAAGGGGACATTTTCAAAACAATAATGAATATGGTTTTCGTTCAAAGACGGTGTTTGAATGTATTTGACAAATGTCAAGCGATCTAAACAGAGAAACATTTAGGTTCGCTCGCAACAAAAGTTCCCTACCAAAATATTTGCATCTTTTCGCCTGTGGGAGAGCCATGTTTAAGCATATAACGATGCTCTCAAACAAGCTTGAATTATCAGACCAGTCCGATGTGCACACAGTATTACATAAAAATCAGTCGAGTCCTTTTGGGAGTAACATTTCATTCAGGTAGAAACATGCTCGTTGGTCGTCGCGATGGCGCCAAAGCCTCTGAAGTTATACCACATTATACAATAGCTTACGTACGAATGAAAACAGTGATATGAGTGCTATAATCATTGCGTCGTCGTAAAGCTTCGCCCGCGCATCAGAAGCATGTGATCAAGCGCGCAATTACGTACGAAATAGGTTTGAACGCGGCCGATGCCCAAAGAGTAAGCGCACATTACACCTAAATGCCGGATAATTAAAGCCAGTTTCTCTGCACGGTGGCGGCAATGCTTGGAATTTTCATTTTTCAATTGGTGCAGAAAATCCTACCTACACCTGGTTGCGGTCTTGGGACCGTCGTGTTTATTAATATCGCATTTAACACGAATCTACGTCTTTCGTGTCGTATTAAATATGCCCTTTTTGTGTTAAATATGTTCATAAAAGAAAGAGAAAGCTTTATTTATATAGGAAAATGATTTATAAATATAAATAATTGCATAATAGCCAGTACAAAGGGTAGCGCTCGGCAGTTTTTTTACCCCACAACGTGGTGTGCCGATATTTCGCGCCACCCATGCACAATTCTCAGAGTATCAGAAGTTTGTTCCTTCAAATGGGTACCTTTTCATTTTTTATAAATAGTATATTATATATTTTTGTAATATTACATACAAAGGGGTCAAGAGTATGGACAACCGCGCAATAATCCACGATTTTAGATCCTCGCCTAAGCGGTATAGGTTTCCGGTATTCTCGATTCCCCAGTGAAAAATAAAAATTATTATCACACACTGGTGTTCTATAATCATAGAGTATTACTTTGGACAAGCAGGCCTAATAGCCCATTCGCATGTTCTTTTTGTTAAGACACTTGCCCGGCATCTGTCAAGCATGTCAAAATACTGAAACAAATTAAATCGGATCGGGAATCGAACCCGATATCTTTCACCTTTTACTACTGAGCTACGAGGCTCTAAAGATAAGAAAACGATAAACTTATGATTGTATGAGATACGTTTATTTCTAATCAACATATTATATTCTTAAATTAAACTCGACTACAGATAATATATGTAATTTTTGTTTCTTCTACAGTAACCTATTTCAATATAATTTACCTCTATATTACAATACCAATTTAATAATAGCCTTTCGCCGTTAGATCGTCTAATTGAAAGGCTAAGAAAGCTGTATCTGAGACAATGTAATTTACTACAATTTATGACTAAAATTTCGCACTAGGCTTCTGTATAAGGAGCGATTTCAGATAATATGCAATTAGTACGTATTGGTGATTTATATTTTATGAGGCTGCTTATCGAAAGGTTGTTGATAAATTTCGAAAGATTGTAAAACTGCGGGCCTCCGATACCGTTAACCCCGAATCACATCTCACTATACATTGTTACTGGTCTATAATTTATGTTTTCGGTTTTAATTAATTATTAAATTTATGACACTACAAATCAGCAATAAATAATAAAATCTAAATTAATTAAAAACGATACTTAGAGCAGCTAATTATGTATTTTTGTTAAATTTATGCTAAACTATATTTTTACATATTTAAAAGTTTTTATTTCTACTGTCTTATAATATCGGTTTACTCATAAAATCTAAGATCTTTATTTCAACCACCTCACGGACCTGAAGCTGAACATGATAGCCTCGTAAGTAATTTAATAAATGTACCACGAAGCGAGGGGTATCGGGTTCGAATCCCGGTCCAGACAATTATAAATTATAATCTAATTTAAAATTTATTCGGTCTTTCGAAGGGCTTGACAGTGGCGGGGCATGTGTCTTAATACTGTCGCATCTGTAGCAGAGCCATTCTGACGCACTAATTGGGCTAGTTCGTCTGAAATGTATACCATGAGCACACAGAATACTCAACGTAAAATGTTAGTTGTACTTGAAACGGTCTTTCTACTGTGTTTTGCTGAGTGAGTGTGGATATCAGAGGCCCTTTAAAATAAAAGTAAAAGCCAGCAACAGCAGCTATTTCGCGAACTGTGGCGAATGGTCCATGAGAGGCGGTGTTCTCCTACCATACAGAAAACTACCTGCTCCGTTGTCCACTATACCATAGAAAAACGACCTTAGCTAAAGTCAGAGAACGGTCAAGAAACTCAGTCAGGCAACTTAAATACTCGGTAAAGAAATATGTATGATATGTGCGCACAAACTTGAACATTTACGGGTATATTGAGACTGTGAACTAATAACGTCAAAATTCCTAGTATTACTTACGTACTCTTCTATTTTTCTTAATGTAAGATTGAAAATGATTTACATCGCTGAATATTGTAATGAAAGCTGGAAGTCCGTTGCACGCTGGCCATATGTTTCGTTAGAATGACAAATCATTGTAATAAATAAATACAGTAATTATTAGAGCCGTTCAATCATTGTAAAAACGTCGGCGCTCACGAAGGCACCACGAACGGAAAGCACGAGCCGCAATCATTCAGCTCAGCTCGTGAACCTGACACGCTAATTGTTTCAGTGGTGTAAAAAGTTGACGTTTAAAAATGTTCTCTTTACTGAAGTAGCGTTTATAACTCAGCCGAGTTCCTGGGCGTTCATTGTGGTCTCCGTGGCCCAATTCGCCGTTACTTGACAGCGTATAGCCGACAACGTCCAACCACAAGGTGGACAGTCCATGACGCTGGATGCAGGTCGCCTCCGACAGGCATGCGTGGAGGTCCGGAGGAGAGACCTATGCCCAGCAGTGGACGTCCTACAGCTCAAATGATGATGATGATGTATGTAAACATAGTGTGAAAAGGTAGTATTTAAGATTATTACATTATTAAAAGTTGAAATGTTTTTATAGTGTTTAAATAATATTAAATCCATTTTATCCATTTTTGATGGCTAACGTCCTATAGAGCGCATCACGTACAGAATGGTGCATGAATGCAGGCAGGTAGGCATCTAGTGGTTTTATAATGGCTTGTAAATTGAAATATGAATAGAAAAGCTAAGTAATATGGCGGTAATAAAGGTCGTTCGTTATAAGCGGCCATTATCCCCGTGCAGACGGGCCTCATTCTTAAAAGTAGCGTCTCGTTTATATGTAAATTTATTTTGTGCATACAATAACCGTTTCGGAGTGAATTTGCCCGCTCTTTCTTCGGCATTCTCATTAAACAAGTGGAAATGTGGGCACAAACACCAGCGATGCGATCGCTCTCGGCGACAGTTTTTACTTTGAATGTTTGACACACTTTGCGGGACGCATTTTGAATAAAACTGTGGTGCACTCGAGGAGTGTTCTTCGACAGACGGGGCCTTTCCTTATACAGTATTGCGTGTAATTGAAATTGAAGGCAGTAATTACCACGTTTGCAGACAGGTTGGTGATCGCAGATCATCTACAGTCCTTGGAGAGATGCTGCTGCCCACTCTGCGTTGAAATGTCTGAAGTGATACAATTGGTATTAATCAAAACAGCTCCTCAGAAAACATTTCCGTCGCCTGGCCAGCAGTGCGAATAAATGCATTAGAAATTGTATTTTTCAAGTTCTAGCGTAAGATTGCCAACGAAATCCTGTTGAAAGTATTGTTAGTCATCGTTTATTTACCGCGGGTCGGTTTTACTTTTCTGAGTTATGCGTATCACGAATGGGGCCGGGCGTGCTAACATTACACTGCTCAAAACTAGACATCTGTTTTCTCACTAACCGTAGACGCGAAGAAAAAAATCTAGAAAGGTGTAAGTGAAATGTATCTATGTATATAATTTTTGTAATGCGGCTTTTATATACCAATTATTGATACAAACGGAAGGACAACCGCTAGTCTTTATTTATAATATAACGGACAACGGAGTAGGTGGTTCTCTTATATGGTAAAAGAACATCGCCGCGCTTTAGTCCGCGCATTGGTTGTGTTGCCGGCTTTATACACCGCATAAGTAGTATTTTAAAGGGTCTATCCTCACTTACTCAGCGAAATAAATAAGAAGTATCGTTTCAAATACAACTACCATTTCACGCTGAGTATTCTGTGAGCCCGTGATGTCACTTCCGACGAACCGGCCTAATTTGTGCGTCAACTTATGAAAGTGATATGAAAGTTTGTAAGTATGGATGGATATATGTTTGTTACTATTTCAGGCAAAAACTAAGGAACTGAATTTATTGAAACTTTGTAATAATGAAGATCATACGTCAAAACAACACATAGACCGAAATATAATAATAAATATTACGTAATTCGGTGTGAATAAACTTGAATACTTTTCGCTGAAGATATAGAAAGTAAATTTTATTTATTGAGTAGGGAGGAACAATAACATAATCAAGCTAACAATCTTTCCTGACACACCTCCCATTTGTGACTAATTGTAAACCTGACGTAGTATTTAATTGAGAAATACCACATCCTTGACATATGCTACTAAATTTCGTCGTCGAAAATGGACTAAGAATAGGTACACATTTTCAATATTACCTCCATATTTTTCGTCCAAGAACTGACCGTATATAAAGCTTTATCTACCACGCATCAGCACAATTGGGGACAAACTGCCTGCATAGGTATTTCTAAACCTGAATACGACTTAGAGACCTTCAAAAAAGTGACATTCCTTCTCTTAATACCTGGAAGACCGAGCCAACTCCGGCTAAGTATGTCCATGAGCAACGAACCGCTTATCCTATGCGATCCCTATTCTTACCTTTAAAAAAATAATAGAACTTTCAATGCTTGCTATATATCTTAAAAACTATTTATATATTTATTAAAATATAAATTGTTTATTAATATATACTTATATAACATATAATTAATACCGCTTTTAACGATCTTAAATTTATGATTCTTCATAAAATAATCCCGATGGAATGCGCCACTAACAGTTTCCTGAAGTTACAATTTCCTCATTCGACAATAAATACAAATCACTTAATGATAACTGAGTATAAACTTTGAACACCCCACAATAATTATATAATTCAACTTAACGAGACACCAGAGCCATCTAACGGGAAAACTGTTTATGTAATGTTAAATTAAAATATGTTTACTAACATACCCAGATTTGAAAAAAAACAGTCAGAGACTGCTGTATAGTATTTTGGTCTGTTTACATTCTTTTGGTGATAAATATTAGGAACTGTAACCATTAAATTAAAACCGAAGTGACTGAATTGTTTAAGAACTTTTCGATTTCTAAGTATGTAGGTATAAATTTTAATTTCATTTAATTAAATCAAAATTGTGCTAACATCCAATGTTAATTGTTTTTGTGTATATTGTACAGTGGGGCAATATCCTAATTGAAGAAAATCCTAGGTAATACATTGCTGACATGTACAACTGAGCTTTTGTTGTGTTGCCAGTTGGTGAGACTCACTCACCCAATGAAACAGTACAAGTATAATTTCATGCTGGTGTTCTGTGAGGCGTGTTGTCACTCAAGATGAGCCGGCGCAATTAGTGCGTCAACATACGCTTGAACGTGGCTCTGTCACGGAGAAAATTCTGTTTTAATTAGAATTAATTGTTTCTTTCGTAGTAAGAGGCGATTTTACAAACAATTTTTTTAAGGAGAATAGCCGAGTAATGGGTGCCATTACAGCAACCGGAGATAGATACGTAGCTAGTGAATGTATATAAAAGATGCATCACAATAAAGGGCAGGGAGACGAGCCAGTGTCTAATCGGCAGTTGTGGTATTTTAATTTGCGTTCAGAGAGATGAAAATAAGGCAAGCCAACGAGTATTCATTAGGAGCGCCCCTACACAGGATAACTTCTCATTAATTTTAACACGCGTGCTTCCGCGCGGGAATTTCCAGCAATTATAACTCGCTAAGGTGCGTCCTTCCAACTGACAATTGTCAAAGAATAATTTAAATCGTCAGGATAAGCGAAATGGCTCGTGGACGAGATCTTTTAAACTACCGTGAAGTCAGTGGTATCCGGTGCGAACCGTCTGTCTGAATAGAAATTTATAATTTTTGCGGACTTTGGAAGGGCTTGGCAGTGATCGGGTGGGTCTCTAAATTAAAGAGCCATGCTGACGCACCAATGAGCTGCTTCCTCGAAAGCGATACCACAATCTCACAGAACGCCAGCGTGACACTAAATACATAATATCAGAGGCCCTTGGTATGATACCGCTCAAGCGGCCTTAAAAGCCTAAGCGCGGATTGTGGTGCGGATATCCTTGGGAGACGGTGATTTCTTACCACAAAAGAAACGTTGTAACCATAAAGCATTTGTTTTATTTATAATAAGTTAGAAATGCGTCTGATAAGCGGTTCTCATATGTAGACATTTATGGCTCTGAGCTCCAGGTAACCATGTTTTATTGCAAATGGAAAATAATCACAAACCGCTAGAAATAGTAGACGCTTGTGTCCAGTTGACATTCATCTGTCCCTAAATTACGATTATCTCCATGTTTGACGCGATATCCGTGGGCTGATCCGCGCGGACAATACAATTACAGTTACATCAGTTGTGAAGCTTAAGTTTTGACATTTCCTTCTCCGCTCGAGATTAAGAACAGTATGGTTTTGTATGCACCGTTGCAAAAGCCCATCTTCCATGGCGTCCAATTTAGGTGTTCCAACAATGCCAAGCCTCTCGCACTTGTAGGCAAACATGGGCCATGTCATGTCAATGTGAAGATACTCTTTCACTTTATTCAGAGATTTCGTGGAAAAAGTCGCTTTAGTTTAGGAATAAATTACTTTTATAATCTCAATTATATACTCTATTATTGATAATTGAAATGTTTTTTATCTACTAGTTTTTAAGACGGCACATATTTCAAGATATATTAGCTTTTCACAAAAGTGACATCATGTTTTGTTCATTTGTATAGGTTTGTTATTCTTGAATGAACCGAAAATGGCCTAGTTTATTTATCGTCGTAACATGTCTGAAAATATTTAAAATTTTACTAACACGTACGGAATGCACTTGTTCACGGGTAAATAGGCCGCCTCTAACTGCATACGTGCCTGCGTGAACTGTGTTTTCAACGCTGAGCTGTGTTAATGAGTATTTTCTTAATGTGGAAAGGCTATGGGAAATACAATGTATATAATAGCTTCAGTTGCTCTGCTGGTAAGATAGCTCCGCCGTTGTGTTGCCGGCCCTTTACGCCGTTTTACAATGAAACAGTCTCTATTAAGTAGATGATGGGCATAAACATGAGATTGCCACATTTGATTCAGTTTCTTGGCTGTTCTGAAATTCGGACTCGTTCTTGAACTTAAGTTTGACAAGTGACATTTCATCAGTCATCAAATATTTGTGAATATACTCGTATAGTCCTTTATGGATAAGATCCTATAGAATAAACTATTAGAAATTATGAACGTCTTACTCAGATTTAAGCATGAGGGTATTCCAGAACCATGCCTGAAATGGACAGACAGGTTTTTTAATATTAAAATTGGGAAGCAAACGGGTGCTTGTCTAGGTGCCCTAGCCCCAGCCTGGCCACGGTTGCGTTGCCGGTGTTTAAATGTTTAGCCACGCTTTTTGAAGGAAATTTGCGGACGCTTAATATATGAATATTTGTTGTATTTTTTGTTTTCGCATAAGGCGCCCCAAACACCTACAATGATATTGTACCCACAAATTTTTGATTGTACAATAATATTCCTATTATATAATTGTTGTAAAACTATCCCTACATGTTCAATAATATTGCGCCATATTATTGTGTACTATAACTGTGGAATTAACATTTATAATTTTTTTTCAGGTAAGTGGAGGTGTCAGAAACTCTTATCTGCTCGGATATTGTGAGTACTTGATATAATCACTTGGCACACATTCTGAACGTTCGAAAGTTGCACATTGATTGAGTTAATCTGCTTAAGTGAATAAATGTAAGCAAAGGCTTCATTTCAATGCAAATGAAGATGCAATATATTGAAATGTTTAAGTATTAAGTTCGCCGCTTTTTTATTTTTATGTCACCAGTTACGACAGACATAAAAACTCCTTTTTGAATATGTCATTGTATTTATAATTAAACCAAGAAAAGATTGTAAATAATATTTATCAAATTAATCAATCAAAATCTTTTGTTAATCATGGATAAATTGCTACTTAAGTTTTGTTAGTAAAGATTAGTATAGCAAGTGTCATTCTCACTCTGTTGGCATTGAGATTACATAAGTCATATATTTTAATAGTGAGGAGTATCTTAATTACGGCGTGCTGGGTGCTGTAATAAGAGGGCTGGAGCCAACTGCGCGGCAAAATGATTAATCACGATTGCAACGAGATTTTATCAGAGCTGATAGCTGCTGTTCTCACGCTTTGCTATTATGCGAGGCAAGTGCAGGCTTACGTATCGTTCGTTCGAAGGAGGGTTTATAACTACCCTACAACGGAGCAGGTCCCCGATATCCTTACTCACCTACATTGTATATCCTATATTCTACATATAAACTTACTCTCTCAGCAAAACAGCACAAGTACTTTATCAAGCTGGTGTTTTGTGATCTCGTTGTATCAGTTCGGGCGAGCCGGCCCAATTAGTGCATCACCATACCACCCAGCTACGAGGGTCCTATTCCTGTAAATTTATCATAACCGTAAGTAGTAGCACAGTGGACCAGACAAACTCACTCCACTTTCCATTTTTCACAGGCCATGTTCTTGCACAGACGACGTCTTAAGTGCAGGCGGTTCGCGGAACCAAATGTAGAGCACCAAGGCTGTGATAGCCTACATCTTGATGCACCATCAATTGTATCGGAACGCCGCCGCCTCGATACGTTTTTATGCACCCGTTCCATTTATTCGTGGACATGGTCTGGTTCTGTTCGACCGGTGCTTTCAACAGGGCAGCGACTTCCAATTCGGTTTTTCAATGTCGGTATTTAAAACGTTCTTGTATAAATGCTCCTGGCTGCGGGTGCTTCTCATAACACGCAAAGTTACCTTTCCATAGACTAATATGGGCTGCAACTCAAAGGGCGCCGTACTTACATCTAATATATCCTTTTCTTACAATATGAATGGGGAATAGTTTTGTTTCATGTAGTTTCTTACCTGTTTTGGTACCTTTTAGCAGATTAATTAATTCAGTACTCTTACTTAAAATGCAATTTATGCATGCATACAAAACACTTTCGCGTTTTTCTTGTATGAGTAGAAACTTCAGTCATGTTTTGATGTCTGTAATAACATATATTAATAAAATATTTAAGCTTAACGTATCCTTTACAGAAATTTATATTAGTTTCTCCTATTACTTTTTGACGACTGGCTGTAAGAGTAAAAGATTGTTAAGTATCAGACCAACCGCTGTCACTGCTGTTCAATTCTACCGAAATCTACTATTTTGACATACTTACTATACTATACTTTTACATACTAACAGATTAACTGTGTTGTAATTATTTTGCTTATAATTTCGTTATTTTTATTATGGTATAGAAGACAGAAAGCAGGTGGGTCTCCAATATTGTAAGAGAACACCGCTGCCCATAGACAACCTTGCCACAGTCCGCGCAATGGTTGTGTAGCCGGCTTTTTACGCCACTTAAGCGGCATTCTGGGCGGATATCCTCACTCACTCGGCGAAACATAGTAGTACCACTGTTTCAAATACAACTACCATTTCACCGAAACACTTCGTACGAGCTGGCCCAATTAGCGCGTCAGCATAATATGAAAAGCGATTATGTACAGAAAGGTGATCGACGCCATACATACTTTTTCACACAATATATATAAAGTGTCCACAGGTGATATCACACCGATTGGCTTCTTTAAATAGATCAAGGAAATGCGGCTGCGATAATTAATGACATCTGCCTCGGATCGAGATTACGTACGCAACTTGTTCATTTCACTTTTGAACAGTTTCTATTTCCGATATGCAATATTGGCGTGGATTTCTTGCTGTCCACACTCGAGTTTGCTTCTGTTTGTTCTTCTGCTCTAACAAAGAATTGGGTTAAATAAATAGCCCTACTTGTAAGCAACTGCTTTATCTAATTAACTATGAAATAATAAAAGAGAATTTTTAGTATGACTATTAAAAGCAAATTTAAATTATAATTCTTCAAAGGTGAATTTAATTTGCTTTTTTTCCATTTATTTTCTTACGGTGTTCTTATGATTTGCTCAGTGACGGAGGTTATCGGAGACTCGCGAAAATGTAGAAAGCCGTCCAATAAAGGCCCAGCAAGAGGCCGGTGTTTTCATGGGTAGAGAACCGCTTATCCTTCGTTTGCCACCACTTTCATAAAAAAACAATTTATCAAATCTATAAATATAGTACCAATGGTTGTCTGGCTATATACGTCGCTTGAGGCACGTCGCGTCGCCGCGCCGGTGAGAAGTAACATTATTCTCTTGACAATGGTAGCAGTTGACACTAATCCACAAACGGTTGAATGGCGGCACTAAAATAAAAGAAAGCGTGTCGTACATCAAGACAAGTGTCGTATATGCTAAAAATTTGGACCCCTACCTAGTCGACCTTTGGAATTTCAATAAAAAAACATCAAATGGTAAATTTTATTCGATTTTGTATCATCATCATCATCATCAGCCTATTCAAGTCCACTGCTGGACATAGGCCTCCCCCAAAGACGCCCACCTGTT